>JACDRP010000254.1:0-80860 GCA_013841185.1 Hycleus phaleratus
TGCTATCTTTGTTGCCACTATTTTGACAGTTCAAAACTCAGGTAACCTCAAAATACTTAACCTCTTTCAGATTTGAATCTAAAAAGTCTTTCTAAAAGTAAAACCGATAGTTTGCAGTAAATCAAAGTAGAAAATTAAATTAAAGGTTAATCGTTAGGCAACAATTATTCTTAAAAAAAGTGTAGGTTAATAATTTTCATTAATTTACCATGTTTGTATTTATTTGATAGTACAATGGCCAATTTGTGTATGATTAAAAAGGAATTAAAAAAATACTTTTTATAATAATCTCAGGGGATGATTTTGCTATTAATTGACTGGGGGGATGGGATTTAGACTTCCTTCTCACATAAATTCGAGAAATTTTAACTGAAAATAATTCTCTTCAAATTTATGACTATCGGAACAATAGGGAGATTGGGTATTGAAATAAGACCCACTGATTTTAATCATCTTTTCTCAACTTTTTAGTTTTTCCATCAATGTGGTTTTTACTGAAACACTTGATTGTAAAGGAGAGAACATACAATTATGTAGATACATATTGAATATGATAGAAGCAAAAATTAAATTGTAATTCAATGATAATAATAATGATTTGTTTCTTAATTCTTTTTTATCCATCTTAAATATATACATTTAACATGTGGTGTACGTGTGTGAGTGTTTTATAATTATTATTTCTGTTTAAATCCGAATTTTACGTTTATCTGTTTGATGATCAACACAGATTAATTATCATTATTACATAAATATAATACAATTCAATTGTTTCGAATTATTGTAATTGCGTTTGTATAGAAGTAATAGAATATTTAAAAACAATAAAGTACAATAAAAATTAATATACATGGAGGCGTGCCATAATTTAAAATAAATACAAATAGTTTCGTTAGAAATTCAAATATTTAACATAAATAACAAGGAACAAATTCACTATATGAGCAAATATATTATATATTATTACTATATGTATAAGATATAAATTATTATATAACTCTATATGTATATAAATGTAGATAGATTTAATTTTTTTAAAAATAACATTTAAATTCTAGAAATATATTGCACGAAAACGTTAAAAATTTCCCTTAATTTACCCCTTTCTCAATTAAGTTTGGTGTGGTTTTATTTATAAACACCAAATTGTTGAAATTATTGTTTCATTTACAATAAGCACGATTGTTGATGAAACAACAATTCATTTATGCACAAATACAATCAACTTAAGGTTTTCATTCTGTAATTTTTCAAGTCAATCAATTTGGAACAAATATTTGAAAAAATCCTAAAATTTACACTAATCTTTTGCAAAAATCGTGTATGAATACGGAAATATTTTGCAAAGATCACAAGACAATATAAGTTCAATAATGTTTCGGTATAATTGGATAAATAGCAACAGTATAAAATGTTTTAATAATTTCTAATGTTTTAGAGAAGAAATAAAAGGAGGAATTTGGAAAACACCTGGTCCTGGTGGATGTACAAAACGAAATTTGAATGAAATCAATCGAAATTTAGGCCAAACTCTCTTGTTTCCATCATTTGTTCGACAGTTTAAGTCAATTCATAGAATGACCGTTTTTATTTCTTATAATTTGTCTAGAAATTTACTAAAAAGAACTAATCTAACATGTAGTAATAGCAATAGTAGTAATGCTGGATAAATTTGTTGGTTTGTCGTCTTATAAATTCGATAATGTTGCAGCTGAGAAATTAAAATTACAAAATCACCAATAGAGAGCTAATTTATTTAACCAATCGAACCAGTCTCGGAGCTCTTGAAGCAGATTTCGCGATTATTTACGATTATCTAGTTGTGAAAGGAGTTCGATTAAAAGTTTGTAGAAGAAGCAATGTGCGATGATACCTACTATTGGTTGTATAAAAATCTTCACCATTCTACAACTGTAACTGTTAATTCTTTAAATAGTCCCCAAGATCTTTAAGAATGGACCGTTTGGGGACTATTTAACGAATTTTATAGCAATCGAAACGAAAATCTACTTGAAACCTTAATTTTATTATAAGGCAGTAAGATTTTATCCTTTTTTTTTGTATCAATAATTTCTATCCTTTCCACATTTTCGCGAAAACAAGCATTCATTACTAAATTAAAAATCCTAATAATTGGTTCAGTTTTCTACACGAGTTATTCCTTTTTGGCTAATATTATTTGGTGTACTGCACAAGCTGCCACTCTTATCGTCACAATTTCTCAATTTTATTTAAATTTTAAAACGAAATATGGCACCTATTCATCATTTTTTTGTATTTAAAAACATTTATATACTAATGTAAGTAATAATAATAAGAGTATTTTAAATTGATGTTATTTTATGCTAAAATCAAGTGTAAACTTGTATCGCAAGTCTAGAGATATACAGAAGGCAATCTATCTTTTTTTGGTGGATTTTATCATTTTAAAAATTGTATTCCATACGATGCATTTCTCTAATTCATAAAGGGAAAACAATAAATAATGAATTTTAAAAAACACTCGTGCTATAATTTGACATCGTGTGGAATAATTGATAATATTTTATAAATACGTTGATAATAATAATAATGATAGAGATGATTTTAATTGAAAAATCAACTAATTAAAACTATACGAGAATCACACATTACCACAAATATTAGATAGTTTATACAATTATTTACGAATATCGATGGCCTTCATTAACGTGTTTTTTGGTTGTTTTATTAATTTAATTAAATAATTACTTGTTTAATTAATACCTAGATTTTCATCAATTTCTTCTCTAAATAATGATTGGTGGTTATTCCTTATTATTTATGTGAACTAAAACCGAAAGCTGCCCCGCCCGTACCACCGCTACGATGAAAATGGACATTCTGCCATTTATTATCCCGTTTATGCCAGACACGGGTCTCCTCCGATTGATGGGTGTGTGCCTGGCCATGTCTACAATTTACCCAAAAGAAAAATTGTTACCCAAATACAGATCAACACAAACTTACTTGTCCATATATTGAGTTAAACGAACGTAGGCAATGCAAGCCGCATCTTCGCCCAACAGATGGACATGTGGGTTTAAAATTGTCGTATTGACAGCTTTACAATTCTTGCCCAATACTATAAAAGAAATTTATAATCATTTCGAAATAACGATTGTGGAGAGCAGACCGTTATCGAAATAGAATTTGTGAAAGTCCATGCCTTCGACGAGATTGCCCATGGCTTCCGGTTCGAATGCCGTCAAGTGTGGATCACAAATTTTCCTGGAAAATTTCGCTTATTTTCGGTTTTACCAACAAAATTGACAACTCACGTGTACGCCTCAAAATCACCAGTATTGATGGCTTCAATCAGTTGTTCTGTCATTTTGATTATTTCTTGCCTTCGGGCTAAATAAAACAATTATTCTGTTTGTAACAATTTAGTCTGAACAGATCGTTAGAACCACCAGTGACATTAGAAGAACTACAAGGGGTACCAAGTACCACTGGTTTATACATGGAAAATTAAACTCATGCAGAAGAAAGACTGCTTTTTTGATTATTTTAGAAGAAATTTTGTGAAAAATTTTGCGAATTCTTTCGACCGATTATCGTCGTGTAATGGTCGAAAAAATTGAATCTTGTTCAAATCAAATTCTGTAAAAACGTGTGGCAAACTGTACAGGATTATATAAAAATTATCAAAGATTTGTAATAAACAAAGCGTTAATTAATTGATTAATTGATTAAATAATTTAGAATAGAAAATAATTAGAAATTGAAGCATACCTGAGGTTTGAGAATTTGTGGATAGTTGAGAATACGGCTTTTCAGGGCACACAATCCGTATTTCTACAATCGCAAACAAGCATTTTGTTAGTAATTGCTTTTGCAGCTTTGTACATGCACGAGAAAAATAAATGAGACATCATCATTTCCTTTTTAGCAATTTTTTCTAGGTATTTCTGTCAACATTTATTATTCTTTATGAAAATAATCTGGCAGCAAAAGCTTTACGTATTTGTTCATTTTTATTAAAAAAAAATTGTCATTATTATTAATATTAAAAAGAAATTAAAGAAAAATGAGTTGTCGGGGGATCTTGTACTAATTGCTGGGCTGTAAAAGAAAGTATTAAAGGAAAAGTGTCATCAACTAAATGCTACAAAAATCGAAACTACAATTTCAAAAGAATTACAATGCTTACCATCACCATCAGTATCGTTTTCACTCGAATTGAGACGATGGTAGACAAGATCTGATTCTTCTTTGATTATTTAATTCATTGAAATCGTGCACAATTAATAATTTTTCGTATAATCAGCATTACAAGCAACAAGAATATCTGACAAAATCCACAGATATTCCTGTTTATTACAAGATTTTTATACAGAAACCAACCTGAATCGTCAAAGAATCGCTCAAAGACTTTCCTACTCGTCTTTTTCCAACTGGATAAAGCATGCACGTATCCCGAAACTAGAAGCGTGTAGTTGAAACAAGAAGCATAAAAAACAATAAACACAAATCAACAAACAAGGGTATTGTAATCAATTTTAATGAATTTAGAATTAGTTATTATCGTTTAAACACAACCCGTCGAACATCACACATTTTTCTAACCTTGGACCTCTTGCAATAAGACTTGGCCTAAATTAAGTGTATTTGGTCGTGGATTAGTGACAGCAACGACAGAACTGGATGGCGAATTTGACGTGCTTGGTACGACTCTCGGTGATTGTGGTGGTGTTCCAATGCCTGCTTGGGCTTACATTTGAAAACAATTTTAATAACAATTAACAATAGTGCTTAGAACAAGTTATAAATTAATTATTATCTCATTTAATTGGTTGTGATTACGTACTGTCGCGCCGTTTTGTGGCGCCTAAAACGCCAACAATAGCAGACATCATATCACTAAAACAACCAATTTTGCTAATCAAATTTGGCACTCGATAGTCGGTACCGACAATTTCAATTCGAATTTTTGTTGTATTTATTAGAGGATTTAATTCGAATTTAGATGAGTTACAGGGATAGAGTTTTCAATGTTTGTTACTAAAACAAATCGGTGACAAGACGGATTATTGTTGGCAAACACTTTAGTTGTTACAGGTTCTGTTGTCACTGTTGTTCCAAAATTAAAACTGATCAAGCCGAATCGATGCTGACGGGGACGCAGAGTTGTATGTATTCAAACAAATCAACTTTAAATAAATCTATTTTTAGTTTTGTTTAACACAAATATATTCCAACTGATTATCTAAATAATTAAAATAAGTGTTGTGATAGAATAATAATATTAATAATAGTATTAAATAAAATTGACTCAATCGAACAATATTAACTAATCTTTGTTTAATTTTATTGAATAATAAATAATAGAACGATTATTTTGCACATGCAACGGTAAATTTTCAGTGCAACATTCGTGCTAAACACCAAGTCCAACTAGATTTTCAAAAACAAAAGATACATCTAACAGCTAGACAAGTTTTTCTATAAATAACAACCATGCTTTACTATTGTCGAACATAGAATTCGTGCATTTATGTGCTTATAATAACAATATGAAGACGTAGAATGAATAAAAGAAGAAAGTCGAGCAATTAGTATAAGCTATGAATTGTTTAAATATAATCCATTATGGATACAACAAAAAATTATAAAAAAATAATTTATATTATCGTAAAATCGAATTGATTTGACGAACGCCACTGTATCACTCCAATTCTCCTTTAAAACCCAATTGATTATCGAAATTTATAAATTTTATTCGTATTGAATGATACAGTGGTCGATTTATTTTTGGAAAATATCTTAATCAATTACCTTCCGGATCTTTGGCAATAACAGTGGAACTGCGGTCGACTCCGCCCTTCTTATCCTCTGAGCGAAGCCCAGAACACAAACACATTATCTAATATTTCGTTAAATAACATTTAATTTTTAAACAATTAGATTAATTTGAAAATTGTGCTCCTAATATACACCCCCAAAACGTGTAAAAACGCCTTTTGTAACCCCCCAAACAGACACAATGAAAATGGTTGGTGATGGTGTTCGTGCGTATTGATGGTAATGGTGGTTGTGGTAAGCAATAGCTGTGTTCGATTTCCAGAAAATTCCGAAATATTTACAAATTTTTATCAAGTATATGGGATATACCGGCGCATCCACCATAATTACCCAGCGAATTTTCTGGTGTTTTTTGTTTCCTACTGTTTCGATATGAAACGATAAGCGACAAGCTGTGATTATCACGATCATTTCTGATACTTTTCAACAATGATGGTGGTACAATATTCCATCAAACAGTTAAATAAACCAGTGGTATGTGGGTGTGAATGATTCTATATCTATTTTCATACATAATGGGGTATAGGAGAGATATCGATTAGTTGGAATAATCGTTTCTATTTTTGAACGGATTATTACAACAGAATTGAGCTAGAAAATTGATGATTGTTGCATAGAAATTGGACGAATCGACTTACCTTTTATATCGTCGTCTTCTAATGTTGTAGAACTGTCTGTTGATTCTTTGACTTGAGAACCGTCCCCTTTCTTTACGACTATACTTCGACCTAGAAGATCGGACAGAAAAATTGAAATTAAACTCGATTCTTCTGTAATATTCAAAGAAAATTGATTAAATCAACACCAAACTTTAGAATTTTAGTAAATTTCAAATAATTTATACAATAAATTTGATGATTTCGTTCTTGCCAAATACCAAGATATGCTCCAGTATATTTCGATTCCATATGTTGGTATTTGTGTTTGAGAAAAAAACAGATGGAAAGATGAAGCGTATGCTGTGCTAATGTGGATGAAATAAATAAAATAAATAACTAAAGAAACGTAAAAGAAATCATGCACATGAGCCATTCAATTCGCACATCTAAAACACAATTTTCGATTTGTCTTTTAGACGCTAGAATCAGTGAAATTTCGTTCAAAACCAAATCAATACCATAAAAAAATCTGTGCATTTTTTGTTAATAATGATGATAATAATAAAATGATGATCGACACAGTCAGGACATTCGAAACAATTGTAAATTTGGAAAGTTCCAATATGATTGAATTGTCCTGTATGTGTTTTAGTGGAAGGACAAATGGGAATCGGTTGCAGTGTTCTTACCACATTCTAGTTGCATCAAGGTGAAGAAGTGAGGTGAAGGTAGAGTAGGGTGACGCGAACAGATCCGCCACAACCAACAAAACATAGTTACCAACTACCCAATGCTAATCTATACTAAATTATTATGCACAACTACTAGTGTGGATAATTAGGCATCTGTGGATGTGTCTGCCTTCTTTTCTAACCACCACCCCCCCGAAAAATTGACGTTTCAAAAACAATAACGGACAACAATTGATTGTTATCACATTGGTAGATTAGAGTGAGTGATGTATTAGCAAAAATTATATATACAAAAAAATTAAAACAACAAGATTCGAGGAGAAAAATCAGAAATTCAGACAGAGAGAAATTATGTACAAATTATTTGAGTTATCTCTCTATTATATGTAAGAATAATAATGTGAGTCACTAATTTCACTAAGAAAAGAATTCATTAAAATCATGCCATACTAAAAGCTCTAGAGCTTCAGTTTTTAGAAAGTTCTCTATACTTGTCATTCTACTACAAATATTCAGCAAAACATGACTAATTTTCTGTTTGTTTGTTTTTTTTGTGGAAAAATTGGGCATTATACCACAGAATCTCAAAATTCTCCAATACAGAGTGTTTCATTATCAAAAGAAAAAAAAAACGAAAACACTGTGTATCTTACCGAGTATTTTTAAATAAATCCCTTTAATTTAAAACCCAACAATGTACTCACTTGAGAAATTCCTTGTTGCTAGCATTGTTGTCAGTATAGCTCCCTAGAATTGTCGATTTTTATTCGAAATATTGTCTATTATTGGGAATTGTACCTTTAATTTGCGCCTGGCATTGAATTTCTTCAAGCAATCCACGGTCTCTTGGCGGTGGACAACAGAAGCGACACGTTCGCGTTGCTAAAATTACAAATTATAATTTCCGAACAAATTACAAGAATCGCAACTTACGCAAATCCATGGGTGTTTCAAAGCTTCAGCTGCCGTAATCCGTTTACCGGGATTCACAGTCAACATTTGATTGATGAGATTCTTAGCTTCCGGTGTAACCGTATCCCATTCAGGACTGGGATACTGGAAATATCGATTATTTAATTATTTTTTCGGCTATTGTTCTAATAATTCTAAATGAATTACATCATAAGCGCCGGCTTTAATCTGTGCGTATAATCGATGCTGATCCTCATCCCAAAATGGTGGATAACCAACTAAAAGTATATATAAAATAACACCGCACGCCCATATATCGACCGGCTTCCCATATGGTTCCTTCTTTAATACTTCCGGTGATAGATAGCCCGGTGTACCAGCGAAACCGAACCATGCCTGTTGTTCGCCTTGTACTTCTATTGCTAAACCAAAATCGGCTAATTTAACGGCCGCACCTTTCGCTTTACTAGCTAATAATAAATTTTCAGGCTGGAAAATTTCGTCAATTTCACCGGAATAATCCCAACAAATATCGCAAATTTACCTTCAAATCTCTATGAACTACACCATTTTGATGGCAATGATTTACAGATTCTAAGATTTGTTGTATGCAATGGGATGCATCCGCTTCCGAATAAAATTCTCTTGCTACAATATCCTCAAATAATTCACCACCTGTTACCCTGAAAATTAAATAATAAATGGTGTTTTATTAATATAACAAGTCGGGGAATATGCAATAAAAGTTGTGTTGTTGTTGTTTAGTATTGTTGCGGTTCTTTCTCTATGTGTTTATTTATCGTTGTCTCATTAGGGAGAAACTGACTGCTCTGCAATAATGAATCATCCGTATTTGCGGAGGATACGCAAGGATAAGAGGAGAAAAAAGATAGTGGCCATAAAATATAATTTATTTCTATCTGGATAACGATGATAAATATTTGAAGAGAATACTTACAAATCGAAGACTAAATAATGGAAGTTCTCTTCCTGAATACTATCGTGAAGTCTAACTGAAATAACGAAAAATTCACAATCAGTATCAGGACAAATTGTTGAATTTTAAATAAATTAATAAATAAACGGGAGAATTTTTATGCAAACATTCACTTTACAGCTCAACTCAACATTTGATAATCGTGACAATGATGGAAATTAAATGAGATTCACTCAAGATTGTTTTTTTCGCTACATAATGGAAAATCTGTCTCTTTCCATTCCACCCATTACAACCCCTTACTTTCCAATCAACCAAGCAAATTTCGTGTGAAATTGCGCAAATATTTTTACGATAAAATAATCGAATCATCTATGTTGAGAATACCAAAAATTTCGTCTACATTCAACAAATGCTTGTCTCGCAGTTTTGTTCTACATGGATTTTAGAAGACTTCAACGGTGAATCCTAATGAAACCTATCAAATCGTTTCTCCTTGATTAATAATGTCTCATTGATTCAAATTTAATGAACAACACAAAGCCAACTGTTGAGAATGATCAAAAGAAAATTCGAATTCCCAATTGAAAATAATGAATCAAATGTTAGAGTACGGCTGTTGGTTTTTCATGCAACAACTGAATCTTTCATGATTTAATATGTGAGAAAATAAAAAGCGAAAAGCTGTTATAAACGATAATTTAAAGCGCAATTTATTGAGACTATACAAAAATAACTCAACAATATTTAGTAATATACATAAATGATGCTTTATAGAGAAACGAAAAACATGCGTGAATAATAAATCGAAAAGCCTGAAATCGAAGCGATTACCTAAATGTTTGAGAACATCAGGATTGCTAACTATTTACAATAAAACAATAAAAAGTAACGATTAATCTATACACTAATGGTGAATGTGTGTATGTTATGAGAATGTTTTTGGGGAGTTAAAGCTGTTTGTTTAGTGAAGAATGTTGTTTGTTAACAATTACGGCAACGAAAAACACCAACTCAACATCACTGCAACTTACCTATATTAGGATGTTGTAACTTCCTACAAATCCTAGCTTCTCTTTCTAATTTTTGAAAATCTGCAATCATAACAAAATTATAAAGAAATAATCTCTACTCTAATTTCAAGTATTTCTTATTCTTAATATATCACTTGTTTGAATAAATTGTAGGGAAAAAGTCGAGTAGATTAAAAGCCTTTTTCGAAGAAAACTACTTGTTATTAGCCAGCTAAGTAAATTGTAATTATCCTAGTCCGGAAAAGTTTTACAATTCCATTTTATTCCATATCGATTACCGTGAAGTTTCTTAAATTGTTTATTATCGAATTACCGGAATCGAACAGAAATGCTTCCCAGCAGGAACAAAATGGAAAACTCCCAAAGACCTCTAGTTTTATTATTCAACGGTTCAATAAATTGAGTCGTAAAGAATTAAAGCATTGTGCAATTTTCGAGAGATTTTCGACAAATTTGAAATTGCCCTCGATTGTAAATGGTGTTAATTTAAATTGAAATAAAGCAGTTCGACTGTGAAAATCTGTCTACAATGAATTTTCAACAATTTCCCCGAACTATATCCGGCTACCACCTAGTTAGTTGAAAGTTGACTATTACAACAATAATAATACCCAATCAAGATCAACTCGTCAATTTGGTTAATCCAATTTCGTTGTTAAATTCGAATCAGTTCGGAATTAATTTAGAATTTTGGTCAAGGAGGAAATTGCAAATAACTTCTTCCTCGATTTCTCGAATAGATTTACAAGTGCTGCTGGATATACGGATCTGTCACGTCCAAACTCGTCTATTTGATTTGTGATGAGAGAATATTCTCTAGATGTGGATGGAGTGCTGTAAAAGGATGGGATGTCGTTGAGATCGACACAAGAATGAGAATAGAGCGGGTCAATGTACCCAATATTGGGACATAGTGGCGGCCAAAAAGTCATTTATCAGTTGATAAATTTTGCACGATGAGTTGACGCTTCTTCTCCCGGACCTCTTCCATATTACAACAAAAACGACATATACATCCGACTCTTGGGTGTTTTTATTAAAACCGAACTAGACGAGTCTTGTAAACGAATATTTCATACACAACTGGATACATTCCAGATAAAAATCTTTTAATAATAATAATAATAACATGGAAAATTTCTTTTAATTCTTTTTTATCGTGCAAGAATCCGATGGAAAATTGCCAGGTTTCAAGTTCTACGATGTTTTCATACGTTCTGTTATATTTTTGCAAAGGGGTGGTCTTATAATTAGCGAATTCCCTTGATTACTACCGATACAGCTAACGTAATTTGATACGTTGAATGAAACTGATGCCGAATTAGTGTGATTTTCAAGGATTCCGTGGAGAATTCTAACTCAACGATATCTAATATTCTACATCAATATGTCATCATTGTCGGGGTGTATTTGGTTAAAATTATTGTAGAATTGCAAGGAAATTGAAAGTGATTATTGTGTTTAAGAAAATTTTGGACTATCTCCAGAACAACAACGAAAAAAATCTTACCTCTAGCTGATAATTTTTTTGTGTTAATAATTTTAGCAGCAAACTCCAATCCGGTCGATTTCTGTACACATCTTCGGACAACTGAAAATGCACCCCTGGCAACAAACAGATATAAATAGTAATACAAAATGATTAATTAATCAATTAACGTGAGCAGTTTATAACAATTATCGCTAATGATTGTTGTAAATTAGTGTGTTAATGTTTATTGTAAAAATAGAAAAATTGTTGGAAATAACCGTTGCGCTATTTCTATAAAATTGCGACGATAATTCTATTTTTATAGTGGATTCACCCAATTATATGCGACATTTGGTCGCTGAACTGGTCGATTTTCAAAACGACCAAATTCCTTCCCACAAGACGAACGAATTATGCGGAAATCAACAACGCACACATGTGCGAACGCACCTTAACCCATTCGATAACAATATTTATTTTTAATAGTTTTTCATTATAGTCTGATAATTTGTTTATTTTAAACTGTTAATATTTAACGAGGACGACTAATGTTTGAATGCTCTATGATAATTTCCAAATGATATCGACCACATCTGGTACATATAGAATTTTACAAGATATTAAAACAACTCAAACATTAAACAAATCTAACCGAGAAAAAACCACAACAACCGTGTGAAATTTTCAAATAATCCACTAAGGAACTTTCAAGAATCGTATGTCGTAATCTCCATGATGTCAACGATAACGAAGTGGAGGCAATTTTGATTCGATCGATCAATTTAATCCGAATATCTCCTCATTAAGCGTTGGGCGTTCTTGTCGAATTTTCTTCGAGTTCGAAACGGATTTTCCATCATTAAGTTTAAGATTGATTTGTAACTGGATTGGGCTTGACCTGCTGGCCATTGTACAGTTTTAATGGACAACACAACAACAAAACTAAACCAAAACCGAATAGTGCTGTCTTATCTGCGGTCTTTCTAGTTTTCAAACAGTATTGAGAAATTTCCACCAAATGTGAAATAAATCTCCAATAATAGTCATAATGACCAGATTCAGATATAATCATTTAATAACATAATGAGATTTATAAGTTTTTACGTTCTCCCGATATTGACAATTTTGCTCGTTAATTTTCCGACTGAAAAATCGCAAAATTCCACGTCTCTTTATTATTTTTTAGAGCATCTGTGGGCAAAAAACGAAAAACCATCTGATCGAATGAAAAATGGTGGAGGCGCTGTTACTTCACAATCGATAATGATATCAATGACACTGCAAAATATGTTTCAATGTTTTCGATAAAATGATGATTCGAGTACACACTTGGCGAGAATATTAATCTTCAAATCAAATAAGATGAGACTGTATAACGGATAGTTTATCACGTAGACGTATCGAATCGATAATAAATTGGTATTGATTAAAATTTACAACGATTTCAATAATTGTCGGCTATTTGTTGGTGAATTGCTTTTTTTGTGACCTTTATAGACGATACAGTCCCAACAATTATTTGTCTTTAATGTCGACAGTCAACATTTAAATTTCCTCCGATGTTGTAATGGACGGTTTAAGGAAATTGAACGTTTTATTGCTGGACGACAAACTGTACATTATCGTAAATTTTATTAAAAATCGCGTGACTTTTTAAAATCGTGTCTCACAATCCTATATTATGACAACAATATTGTTTTTTCTCCCAACTTATTCAACATTGTGGAATTTTAAATTAAAACAAAATAAAATACAGTAACGTAATTAATATTGATTTGTGCGTGGGCGGAAAACGTTGAATATTAAAACTGATCGAATTGTAATGAGACCGATTTCGGGCAAGTTCAAGGCATTGAACACAATTGATAATTTCCAATAAAATCCAACATTGCTGACAAATAGGATCGCGTATTGATATCTAATTAACGTGGAGTAATCTATTTACAAAGCTGTATCAAATTTTTCACTCGTATTCAGCAAAACGATACAAAATCGATAATGCAGAAGAGAGATTAACCCGATAATGGCAATATATGTTAATGTTAACGCAATATCAGGCAAATTATCGAGAAATTTCATCAATTTAATTATAATGAAAATTACCGATCATCGTTATCAATTCGTAATCGATACAATTAACAATTTGGGGATTAAAAAGTTTCGATTATCCAAAATTACAATCATTATATTTTATATAAAAGTGGAAAACTTTTATCTACCTCTTGTTTTGTACGGTTGTAGGTAGGTACAAGTGTAGGGGGCGAAAAAATGCGATTGGTTTGTTTCTGGTGTTATTGATTTTGGAAGTACAACAACGTAACCTCGAAATATTAATGTTTCATTGAGGGAATAACATTAAATATTTTATACAATTGGTGGCAATCATAGAGAATCTAAAGAAAATGATGCTTGTTGGATAAGAATAGATACCAGGGACAATCAACGCTATTGTTATTATTAATCCATTAGTTGATTACATTAGTTTTTTTCCAATTCGTTTGATTGCTCTAATGTGGCTGATTTGGCATTAAAATTTCGAATACAAGATTGATTGGAATTCAACAATTCAATTTTTGATAAGAGATTGGATATAGTCGCCTTCAAATAGATACAAACAGAACAGAAATAACCAGCAATATAATAATAGATGAACTAATTTCAAAATCATAATCTATTTTCGTTTCTATATTTATAGACATCTTCGTATATACACCGTTATTACAACATACAATTATAAAGTTATTTTAAACAGGTAGTACCGAGTGCTTATTGTTTCACCAAACTGATAAAATTTCATACAACTCGATTGAGTTCCAAGTGAATTGTATTTGTTGTTTCAAGTAAACACCGGAGAGTTTTTTTCTAGCATTAAAACTGCTTCAATTAGTTGTAGAAAGCCATCGTATATAATCCCAACTATGCATATATGCGTTCTAGTATTGATTGTAAACTTCATGTATTATTCAACACAATCGACCAAATGATAGCTAGGAACAAATTGGAGCAAATCATTATTTCGCATGAATACAGCTCTCGTGTATCTGTTCGTTTTTCAATTTCATCCTGTTACTATTAAAGGTAATTAAAATAGGTGAGCTTGCTCGAGTGTCTGGTACTTTCAAGTTTTTAACTATTAAAGTGTGCAAAAGTTTCGATATCATGTGGTAATGATGCATTGTGTAGAGGCGTTCAAGTTCTTGAACAAATTGGAGAAAATTAGCGCACTCTAATTATTTCCAACGATTATACACTGTCAGAACAAGGAGCGAAATCGTTGTAATAAACCAAATTCGAGTTAATTTTTAGTCCTGTCGACTTAAAGGAGAAAATAAAGGGAAAAGACAACGAAAACAAGCCACTATAGGCAATTAACGAATGAGATTCTAGTCTTATTTGGAAAATGTAATGGATTCGGATTTGGATTTTCGGTTAGATTGTGGATAGGAAGAAAACTGAGGCGACACAATGGCTAGACATGGATAAAGACCGATGCCAAAATCTTATCGTCGTTCATTTAATGATCTGGCAAATTAAAGAAATACAGCCTGAAATTTGTGGACTACAATTTTATAGAAATATAGCCGGATCCGGATGCCTCCCAGAAGAGTTCAGATTTTTATAGAAATTGGGTCGAATCAATTCTACCTATACGTTTTATATTGGGAATTAGTGAATGGACACAAGCCGCTTCTAAACAAACAATAGCCTTGAACAACTGGCCAATCCATCCATATTTACGAACATTAGCGAATTTCTACAATTTGTATATAAATCTTCTATAAATGTTGTGTCTACACTTATGATTTATCTACTAAAAATGCTGCCATTGAAAATTTAAAAACAATATCCATGTTGTAGCATTAAAAATTTGCCAAACATCAAAATTGAAACTTTCCAGACTAGTTGTGTTCCTCTTGGATAGCCTTTAAAAACCCGCTTTATTATTCTGCTTGGAATTCATTAATTTTTAAACAATTTCACGATTAAAAGCTCAAACTGATGAAAGTTCACGTTTCATTCCACCTTTTTTGTTCACGACAAAATAAAATAAAACAATGGAAATCACTGATGAAAATGATTTTGCATCCTATTACGCTTCTATCGCATGGAGAAACTTTCAAGCTTATCACAAAATTCCCCAACGGTACGATTATAACGCATTTTTGTGCAAAATTACTGGAAAGATTGATTGAAGAAAAACAAAATTGTTATCAACTAACGGTGATAATCATTTAAATTATTAAACGTTACATTGTTATTTTCCTCATTAGTTTTCCTTCCTTTGAACGCACGCACGTATTCACGAAAATTGCTACAATATCGATTTATTTATGTTGTTATATTCTTGTAAAATATCGCTATTTTATGCAATTGGTTGCAATAGAAGGGGAAACGGAGATAAATATTTATTTTCCGAGACGAAACGGTTGTTATTTTACATAAATTGACAACAAATAACATAAGAAACTAAATAAAATCGACGATGTATTTTGAAATCTTTTTAGTTTAATTTATATTGAAATAGTAGACTATAAAGGGAAATTTCGTTACTATAAAGTCTTGTTAGCGAATATAGAAGAGTCGGAAAATTTGCTTCCATACAGAGATAGATGGATAAACAAATACGAAGACGTCAATCTAAGATAGCAATCAAAACTGCTGAAACGCGAGCAAATCGACCCAAATGTAGGAAAATTCAAATTTAATTCTGGTAGTTTCTCGGGACGAGGATAGAGAATTATACAATTTTTACAACCCTAAAATAGTGTTAGTTTTGTGTAGTGCAACGATCATAAAAAATGTATGCAAAGGTCAGTATTTTATGTTTTATTCATTCAGTCACCCGTACAATTTGGACGTTTTTTATGAATCTTTCATATGTAAAACACAATATTTCCATAAAACAGACAAACGAATGTGATGTTCACAAATAATTAATTATTATTTAGTCATTCAGCGTATTGTCCACCGTTTTCTACGACTCTTATGTTGATTACTGTTATATTTCAAGAGTACAAAACGATTCATCTTTCAACACTAACTGCTTGCTCAACAACCTGGAAGTTGTAATTATCTCAAAAAAAATATATTTAGAGCGAAACAGATGCAGCAAAATCAGGTGAAAATCCACCACCCGAGCTCTATTCATTTATTTATTGGAGCCCAGAACGTTATCTGCAAAGAACACGATGCCTATTCTATCAAGTCGATTTGATTCTGCCACTATGTAGACATATTTCAACCGATTTCGTGTCGGAAAGCATACAATTTTCGATGGGATCATCTAAATTTCCACATTTTAATAATATTTCTTCGTTTCAAACTTATTAATCAATAAAACTGGGGGAATAACTGATTAATTATTAGTCATCAATCAATACGAATACATCTATGTCTTCCCTGGTCGAATCGAATTCATTCAACTATTATAGATGAGCCCAACAAAAACGTTGGATAATTAATCAAATGTTAATTAATTAATTTGGATTGGTGGAAGCGTCAAGACAAATCGGAATTCTGCTAAAGTGGACAGTTGATTTAAGTGCGAAAATTGGAGTGTCTCCAATATTAATAAAAATAATCGCGATAATAAAAACGACGGCAAGAAAAAATAACGAACAGAAACAAGAGATTTGGCAAACATTAACAAACATAGTTTGGTGGAGTACACAGAGATCGGTTTATTAATATATTCCATCGAAATAGATACGAGATAATCTGGCGCTTTCACCACCGAAATCTCCCTTCGGACTGCAAGTTTACGAGTTCTGTATTTGCCGGGCCAGGACGGCCTGTATAATCTTGTACAATTAATTCTACAATTGATTTTAGTTTGTATGTGCAAAGATATTGAGGATTATTGTTGGAATTCGATCGTCTATCAGTATAAAACAGTTAAATTCTATACATTATTACTAGGATGGTAGTGATAATGGTGGGCTTCTATAAATGCTCTCCTCAATCAACACAATCTCAATCAACTCGATTATATTATAAATTAAGTAATATGTACAGAGAAAGGCTCTTTCATACTGACAGAATTTCAGTAATTAAAATGTCTTTTAATTTTCATTTTCCGACACAAAATTTTCACTCTATCGATACACGACAAACTAATCTAACTTTAAATTAGTTTTCGCTGTATTAAATTTCGATAATTTATTAGTACTATATTGGAATTTATACATATAGCATTTTTTTTTAATTGATAATAATTCAACCGCAAATCGAGAATGTCACATAATTTCCAGATTGAATGATCATTTAGAGAAACATCAATACAATTGGACTGCAATAGAAATTATTGGCGTACCTAAAATACAACAATTAAAAAATAATTGATTATTCAGGCAAACAATGGAATATTTTGCATCTATCATAAATTTATAAGATTAATAAAATTTCGAGAATATCGATAAAACGAAGCAGTTGCATTCAATTCTGATAACAGGTCAGCCAATGATCAAAAAATTAGTTGGGTGTTTAAACAATAAAATCAACAGTGACAAGAATCGGTGTTAGTGTGGAAAAATCACCGATTGTGGTTAATTTTGACGATTAACATTTCTGTTGCTATTTTACACGATTTTCCACGTTATAACTCCAGATTTGGTACAACAGCCGGATTATCTTTAATATACATAGCTAGTTGTACAAATCCGGCTAGTGGAGCCGATTTAGAATCGACAATACGATACACACGTCTATGTTGAACAATAAAATAATACGATTAGAGATTATCTTTTGAACGCACCATCTTCATCTCTGTTTATTAACAATAGATATTAATGTAATTATGTAGATTCTCCGTTATTATATGGGTATACTTAACTGTGTAGTAATCTAGTTGGATGTATGTAAATTTGATAATATTGTTGCTTAAATTTCGATTGATAATACGTTCGATTAGGATGATGGAAATGCTGAACCTTTGATAGCACGATAGTGATGGTACAAAGGCTTTGTCTATGCAAAATTTGAACAATATCGAAGCCAGTTCACAATCAAAATTGCTGATGAAGCCCATTGAACGTGCTGTAGATCCCCAAGTACAAGTCCATTCAAATCGAGTTATTAAAGAAATTATATGCAATTAATTGAATTTGTTCCTGGAATTTATTTCAAACAAAAAAAAAACACCTCTAGATTTATCCTTGACTATTTTATCGGTTTATTGTTATTCATTGGATTTAATTGAAATCGTTAGATTTATTAAAACTTCATTTGATCAGTACGCCTAACAATAATTGTTTTATTTCTACGATAATTCGAGTTTCTCGCTTGTGTACTTTTGAAAAATTTGAAGCACACGTTCGCCACTTCGTCATGAATATTACCCCATTTGTCACAAACACACCCAACCAATTACATTCATATTTGCTTCGTATTTCCGCAAACTTTAACCGAACGATGGTCGTTTTATGAGCATTTCCATGGGAATTTATAGGGTATAAAAGTAGAATCGAAATAGGTGACGGTCTCTAGAATAACACCCAGTTATTGAACAGTGAATAATTTATTGAAAAATTGAATATTGTCAGTATTCTCAAGGGTAATTGTTGTGATTAAATAATGATAACACGTAGAAATTGACACCTAGAATTTTATCAATATATGTTAATATTGGTTTATGATAAGATTAATGTTGGAGTAATACAGAAAAATAATAGGACAATTATCAGTAAGTATACGTTTGTTTAATCCTATATTATTAACTATAAGTCATGCAACTATTAAATTTAATTAAATTTTTCCTCCTATCTACAACTGCAGGTATATTTACAGGAGCGATTGTTGACACTATCTATCGGTGTATAATGGGGAAAAATCGAAAATTGTTGATAATAAACGAATTATTTGTATTGAACCAATTAAAAGCATCGTTTACAGTTTTAATTTAAATGGAAGCTACTTAAAATCTGCGATATACCCACTGTTAACAATTAATCGACATTAATGATCATTTGTTTAAATTCACACATAGATACAAATACGATAATTGATGGATGGATTTTATTATAAATGGTGTTTAAATTAAATCTGTCAACTGCAGTATTTTAAACGTGCCGACTCTTTCTTGTAAAAGCAATAACAACACCATCAACAACAGGTTAAGGGAGAACACCTCATTATTTCTCCCTTTTGAGTTTTTCCGTTACTGTTATACTGTTCGAGAAAATTAGATTGTTCAGTATTATGACAGGTTTCCATACGTTTTATGTATATTTAAAATGGAACGCTCCCTTTTCTCCTTTTCTTCGCTTCTTATTTATCCATTTGTTTCTTAAATGCGACACCCAACACGACCCCCTTTCAACATCAACTGGCGCAGGGTGAATCGACAAAATTAGAAATGATAATGAGGACAGAAAATTCGTTTTGCGTGTATAAAAATACGAAAAAACACACCCAGTTCTTGTGCCCAGATACACACGACTATTGACTTTTAGTTGGTTTCGTCCCGTCGTAACGATTTGAATCAAAATTGAATAGACTAGTATCGATTACGATCAAGTCGACGGCCACTGCTGTATATAAATTTGACACGTTCCCGGCGACATGCCCCAATTTTCGGTGCGGTGTTTTTCTATTTCTTCCTCATCTGTCGCCGGCATTACCGCCGAGACCGCCAGATTAAAATAAATTATGCATTTCAATCATCATATTAGATTGAGGGGGCTGTCGTGATTGAAAAATAGAGAAATCGTGCAGTGTCTCTATGGGGGAAATAACAAAAAGTAATGAATTTCTAAACAGGAATATCCAGTTTTCTATAAAGCAACACTTCTATCGCTGGAAAGTTGATAAATTTCTCAATTGATATGGTGGATATTTCTGTAAAATTCATCGAACAACTGTGGAAATTTCCCAACAATTTCCATTATATCTTAATTAAAAAGGCGTAATTATTGGAATTACTGTAATTATCGAAAACTACCTTTAATTAATCTAAATTTACTTAAAATACAATTGTGGTATACACGTGACTTATTTCCATCGATTATAAAATTTAACTAATTAAATTTAGGAATTTATTGTATTATTATTGTCTGTTTTATTTATTTCGAGTTGGAATTATAATTGAATTGTAAATAATTTGCGTGTTTATGAATTTCCTCCGAACTATTTTCGAATGAATGGAAATGTAATTTCGGCGATTACATTTACTTAACGATACTAACCGCCGTCGACGTCGTTGTTAGTTAAATTTGACAAAAATAAACGTAGGAGCCACCGATTTAAGGTGCAAATGTTTGATTACAAAAATAAAACGCCGACAAATCGGGAGGAATTTCGAAAAATTCGCCGTTTAGTGGTAGAATGGGGAAAACGGAATATTTCGACCGTCGGCAAAGGCTCAAAGACAACCACCTGTCATGCTGTATGTACGTCGTACAGTTAGAGCAGTGTAGGGCAGAGTCTCACTCTATTGATTTTCTCATCGCTGGCAATGCAGATATTCAAACAGCGGCGTCGGTAAATGGTAAAGGCCGACCGCGCTGTTACATATAGATATTTCTATATTGGTGTATGCGTGTATTAGAGCAACGACGTCGTGGACGGCGACGATAACGATGATAGCTATGACGACGGCCCACTGGCCTAGAGAAAAAGACGCACCACGGCGTGCTAGCCTGTTAATTTATTTTCGTTGGTTTTAATGTGCATGTGTACCGATTAAAGTCGGGGTGGACGCCGCACATTCCTGGTCATGTTGTTACTGGTGTCGTCCTCGTCGAGGATGAAAGCGACGACGACGACGTCGTCGTCATCGTCGTTATTGCAGTTGCTGATTAAATAGTAGCGCAACATTGAAACTGGTTGTAGTTTTCTAATTAACCAAACCAAACGTACACAATACACAGAGTGATTTCAAATGGGAAAACATAATAGAACATTATAATAGAAAGTCGTACTACTTACTTTCCTAGCTCCTCCTTGAGATCGTAATTGTCGCTGAAACGCGTACAAGCCAACGGCACCGCCATAGCTTACAACTATTGTGCTTAAAACCAACAAACCAACTGTGTATATGTCGTTCTTTCCCAACAAATAAACGACGACGGGACACACACAGATCCACTATTAAAACAACGAAAAAAAAAACTTAAATTTTTCGCGCAGCCGATGGTTCACACATATACACACCAGGTTAGACCACACAGTATACACCGGCGAGGCGCTTTTTCAGTACAGAACGACGCCGCCACCACTACCACCAGCGCGTTACAAATTTTTTCCTGTATTTTAGGGACACAGCACCACCGCACTAGATCCAACACCAACGATAGCTAGTGTTCTCTGTTTAATAATTTCCCCCGATGGATTTTTTATTGTTCGTAATCTTCTCTATGCGTCTTCTATCGAATTTTGTTTTGTTTAAAACAAATAAAAATGATTTTCGAGTAGGGACGTGATCGTAGAACTACACGAGCACTATACGACGTCTAATCCCCACTAGATAGGAATTGCTGTAAAGTCGCTCCTCGGGGATATAACCTAAAAGATCAATAGTGCGCCGCGTCTAAATAGACAGCGAGAACGACGCCCAGCGGCGGGGAACGATGCTCGTGGAAGAATTATCATTAGAGGCGCACAGGCACAGGACAGAACACTGTAGAAATTTTAATACTTCAAATATACGTTCCGTTCTAAATGAACAAAATAATTTATTGAAAAGGAACGTATGCACAATTAACCGATAACTATTTGAAAATAATACAATATTTCGGTACTGGCTCTAATAAAATATAAAGTTGTGATTTGTACTTTCTAGAATAACTTTTAGAAAATCTTCACTACATCAAATTTGCTAATTTCAAGCTAAATTAACTATACTTATATATAAAAAATACATATTTACTCCAATTTACAAGACTTTCACTTTAACCCAATCTAAACGAAGAAGATTCTTCTTATCAACAGTATCAAAATGATTATTGCTATGGTCCACATAACAATCGCAGTCTTATCACTGAAAATTGAACATTAATCACGATCTTCAATAATATTCAAAAATATTACAAATTATTTTGATTTATTGACACATCCGCCACGATCTCTCTAATTTCCTGATCGCCGTCCGCTCTGTCACTCGTTACAATTCTTTGTCTTAATACTGGATCTTCATCTAGAACATTTTCCAAACTCTCCAACTTTTTACCATCACAACTGAATTCTTTCCGGTTGACATCCTCCTCCGCCTTTGAAAAAACTGAATTAAACCTCAATCTATAACTAATAAAACCGATTGATACTTTAAAAGCGATATTTTGTAACAGTGAAGTTTCTTCTTTTGTCAATTGAGGACTAGCCTTGTTCGATCCTGATAGTAAACTATCAGAAATCTTTCCACAGCTCGTACACTGCCAATCTTTGGATTTCTTCGCCAAAATCTGCCGTTCTTGGGCTGTATAATCCAAAGAACCGATTGTACCAGCGGCTGGTGTCGGCATAAAAGCGATCAAAGCCAATAGGGCTGTACGTATCGACCATGAGGGCTGCCAACTTTCCGGATGATGGCCAGAGATTGATAAACAAATCTTTTTGTTGATCTCAAATCGACCATTTGGCTGGAATTTTAAAACAAACCATCAATATCAAATTACTGTTCATTATATTGAATAGAAATACTGTTAATAAAATGATATTCGGTGGTTGCATCGGGTATTGCGAAGGTAGAAGTATACGTCCGTGGTAGAAACCGCCCTCGAACTCTGTGTTTGGGGGGCCGCGCACGGTGAAGTGCCACTCGAATAGGTTGTCTTCTAATGGCGAGGCGAAATATTCCTCTGTGGGTTCGGCTAACTCGCGAGCTTCTCTCATCAATCGTTTCACACCTACATTCAACAATAATTAACAGTTATTAGTTTGCGTTGATAACTAGAAAAACGGCTCATATACCTGGACTTTTGAGGTTATACTTATTTTCCAATGACATTTTTATAAATTTTACAAGACTATTATTAAAGAAAATTGGATAAAAAATTCCTAATGGGAAATCTATTAAATCTAATTTTAAATATAAAATAAAGCAATTAATTACGTCAATACTGAGATATACAGGAAAATGATTTTAAATTGACAAATAAACAATGAACACTTGTCAAAGTCAGCTGTTTCACGGTGGCTGATTATCATTGGACAGTGCAAATTATGCTTTTAAACACAACAGATATTCACTTTTCAACACAATTTTCATTTATTACAAGTAATCTTTTTCGTGGATTATAACAATATTTACAATTATGTTTAATTAGTATTAGCTTAATGCCATAAACCGTCACAATTTTGAAAAATCCGCCAAAAGTATCCATGATGCCCAACATAACAATGGTTAAAAATACCAAATTCGGCATTATTAGGAAAATTGAGAGAGATAATCGACTGCTAGACAAACTTTGCATTAGATAGACAGAGATATAAAGCCGCGCTACCAATCGGAATACACGTTAGACGGAGATAGGCTCGTTCTATATACATCCACACCGTTTGCACTGTAGTTCGTTAATTGTTGGTACCGTTAATTTTGACATTTATCTAACCTAGAATTTTATTGTTATTATTTTTTAATTTCTAGTCATAGTTATCAAAGCTTATTTATTGTTGGTAAATTCCCTGATAAGATACCATGTCCCAAGTAACTATAGAATATGAATTATTGTAATTATTTAAAATTATATTCGTTTTTTTAGGTTAATAAACGCGAAGTCCCCCCGGTGCTCCGGAATCTTCTCCAATTCGACGCAGCTGTAACCCAACGTTTTATATTATTTGCTAATCAATTCCTGCCGTTACGCTCCCTACGTATCCACTACAAAGCTTTAGAGGTATAAATGTTCAAATACCCCGACAAATAAACCATTCAAATGTGGATAATTTGTTCAGATAACGTGCCACGGAGTTCCATGGCTAGCTTTCTGGTTATCGTTCACATGGCTGTTCAACAGACCTGACCTAATTCCATTACAGGTTAATATGTTGTTAGGTCTATTTTTGGATATTGTTCTAATAGCCGTAGCAAAGGCGTATTTTCGACGCAAACGACCGGTCGCCAACACCGACGATGCGTTGGGCCAACTGGGGCCGGATATATTCAGTTTCCCGTCAGGTCACGCCAGTCGGGCTACATTCGTTACGTTCTTCTTCACGTTTCTGTACCCGCTACATTTTATATTCTATCCACCATTATTAGCATGGACAGTATCAATTTGTTTGAGTCGAATTATGATGAATCGCCACTATATTTTAGATGTTATCGGTGGTGTTGTTTTAGGTTTATTTGAGGGTTTATTCATGTGTTTGTTGTGGTTAGAAGATGATACAGCAAAGTATATAATGTCGTTCTTATCAGATGAACAAATCGATGGGGGTGAATACCATGTGTGATTGTTTGAATTAAAACAACGTTTTAAATTAAAATGACTCATTGTTTTACACAATATTGTTTTGTTTTGCTGCCTATAATTTCAGATACATAAATATAATTTTAGCTAAATTTTGTATTGCACGATATTCAATAGTTTAAAGCCACAGTTATTTTATAATATAATTCTCCATAAATACTTTTATATAATCCAATGGGAAAAATTCTTAAGTATTCTAGGAATACTTAAGTACAATCAAATAAACGAAATTAAAGCTATATTACTCAACAATCGTATAATTATATTGCCTATACAGTGCAAAGTCTAATTCAATTCCTAAATAAATCAATATATACTAAATAATAAATCAATATATCAATACTTTACAACTAATTTGTGATAGAAATCAAACTTAATGATAATTAAAATATTGTGCTACAAAAAATTTTAATAAATTATTAAATAATACAATAAATACTAACAAATATTTGTTGATATTGCATACAGAAAAAGCAACGTACATGACAATTACCACAATTTATTATGATAGAATTTCAAATCGAAATATCCCTTCTCTGTCAAATGACTAGGAGTTCGTCTATTTGGTGATTTATCATCATCATCATTACTTTCAATTGATAATTTATTAATTAAATCATCTTTTATGATTGTATCATCAGTAACATCATGTACCTCACCTTCTACAACATCAATTTTTTCATTATTCACATCAATTTCTTCATTTTGCTGTATAGATAGCGATCTAGGACGTTCCAATTTTGGCGATAAATTTACTTTATCTTCCACTAATTGTTTTGTATCACTGCAATATTTTATAATTTTTGTTTGTTTCGGTATACTCTAACATTTATATATTTTTTTTAATTATTGTGAAGCTATTTGTGCCCTGTGATAGAAGTGACAAAAACAAAAAAACAAAAATTAAAATAAAACATAATTACGTAAAAAAAAATAAAACAAGAAGAAGAGAAAAGCAAATCTGACTTACAGGTGCAATTGATTACAGGAATTACAGGAATATTTGAGGAATTGTAGATTGTCGTTTTAATTTGGAATATCATTGGATGGATTTAATTGAGGTGGATAGCCGTACTGCATCAATGCATCTTCATTAATACATGGACAATCACTAATTTCAAATAAATAAAATTAAAACGAATCGATTGATTTTTATAATAAATTACCCAGTAGGATTAGCATTTGGATTTTCAATTTTATCGATAATTCTAGGTTCATTTTGAATATCGTCGACTTTTCTTATTTCTTTCGTTTCATTAATATTTTGTTCTACAGTATTTTGGTGTATAATATTTTGTGGAACAGATGCTTCAATTTCATCTTTTTGAATTGGTTGATTCTGTGTTACAGTTGTATGATCACCACTAGATTTTTGATAATTTTCATCTAACGGTATTTGTTGTTGAATTAAATTAGATTGAGGTATTGGTGTTGGAATTGATTGAGGTTGATTTAGATTTGGACTTGATTGGTAATTTGTTTTTATACCAGTCTCATAACTGACTAATTGTGGTGTACTTTGACTTTTTTGTTGGTGATATTGGGTTGGATTTATCATTGGTTGTTGTGGTATAATTGGTGGTATTTGTTGTAAATAATTATTTGGATTAAATATTTGTTGTGGTAAAAATGGTGGTGGCGGTAATAGACCGATCGGTTGTGGAAAACTATTAACATAACTAGACATATTTGCATAATAATTATAAGGTGGAAAATTGTTTGGAATATAATTAAATTGTTGTTCTGGTTGTTGTTGTGGTTGTTGAGGTTGCAAATTATATCCAGTAGACGGAAGTACTTCTTGTTCGTTCTTATTTTGAGACATATTGGGCACATTTTGAATAGGAACAGAATCCATACTAATCATGGAAAGGAAATAAGGATAATAATAGTAATATTGGATAAATTTCAAGGATATTACCGCTGATTTTCAGGAGGAGTTGGTTTTCGTATTTCAGGCATGGAAACTGAACTAATTTCATATATAAAACATGCAATATGATAATATTACATATGAATGAAACCAATCTATATGGAAATAAACTTACCCTTGTGTCTCTGGACTTTTTTGTATAGTAGATGTTTGATTATGTATTATCTGGAAACGTTTAATCGATTAGTATGTATGAGGAATTTAGAATTAAGATAATGAATTGTTGTTATTATACCTGGCCCATACTACAAGGTGGCCTAGGTGCCCCATACCTTCCCAATGGTGATGTGTATGTTTGTAAACCGTTAGCTGATACTTTTTTACCACCACTATAATGATTAAAATTATTGTTAATCGTGTTAATATTTATTAAAAATTTGATTAATAAATATGAATTTATTAGATGTTAACCTTTCTGGACTTATTTGTAATGTACCATTTGTTTCTTCTGTTTTCGGAAAGAAATCATCAAATACAACATAATTGTTCATTTGTTTAACTGGATCTTGAAGACTGTAGTATTTGTTCAAGAAACCTAAGAATTTCTCACTAGGTCGATCAATAGCCATTTGGACAGGTTCTACATGTTCTTTCTATAACAGAAGCAAAAAGGATTATATAAAAATCAATAGTATACGTAATTATGATATTATTTTTATACATATATTACAGTAATTAGAGGGAAACCACACCTATTTTAATTATAATAAAATTCTCTGATATTAAATACTTTATGGTCACGGCCATTCGTAATCTATCATCGAATTAGTAGAATCACAAAAAATATCAATTCTATCAGAAAAACCTTTATTTGGTATAAGTTATACCTGTAACATATGTTCATAGAGTTGTTTTCCCAAACCCATACGTTGGCGTGATTCATGTACATAAAAGTCCAATACACATGTAGGCGATACTTGATAATATTGTCCATTACGATCAAAAATATACAAACTCTTTTTACCAGTTTTCAACATTCCTGTTACAGCACCACGACCACTATAACAACAACAATAAATCGTCAATTAGAATTGTTTTTGATAAGAGGAAATATTTGTGTGTAGTATAAAAAATCGAATAACAGTTGTTCAACAGCCATATGGTAAATAGGTGGAAATTGGATTAAAATTGCTTGGATTCATTTCATTAATAACAACAACAACCTTTCTCTGTATTTTTTTTATCTAAACAATCTACAAAAGAAAATGTTAAAATTGCATTAATTACTCTTAATAATCTTGAACATTTCCTCGTTTCGCTCTAACAAACCTACTCTAACTGTATATTTTTTTCTATTATAAAAATAACTTTGAAACTAACGAAAGTATAAATTGTGAAATTACGTGTCAAGAAAGTTTTATATTATAATTTTTCCTATTTCACTCACTTGCCAGCTTCTTGATCAATCAGTAAATAAACAGTATGTTCACTATTCCGTAAACGATCGGCTGTTGTTATCGGTATTGTAAGTCCTTGAGCAGCAGCTGAAGCCTCTCCCATAGCATTTAAAATTTCTGAAACTTTCCCCATTGTATCCCTGAAATCGAAACAACAAACAATAATAACACTAGAATGATAAAAGTTTACACCACCTGATACTAGAAAAATCGGTAAAATTGATAGAATGTAAAATCTAATCGGAAAATGTAATCAACAATAGTGGTATTTTTCATTTAGTAGACTAAGGGATAAAACGAAAACCTCAGGAAATTGTATTTCTATTTTTAACGGCGTAATATAAGAAAAACTGGGCAACGACCTAGCTATAATTCTAAGAGATTAATCAACAAATTATTCGTTAACCGAAGATTAAACGATAAAACATTGAAAGCTAATATCCGATGAATGGGGGAGCAACATTTCATGATGAATTAAATTTTATTGAAAATAAATCAGGTCAAGATCAATATTAATACCTATCGACTCTCTAAATATTCATTATAAATTTAATAAGTGTCTTTTTAGGTGATTTAAAGAAATAATTACCTTCTACCTTTATTACTTTATTAACGTAATTCGTTACAGATACAACCACAAGTAGAACAAATTTAAAATTACACCTCAAGGTTGTAAATTATAGGTTGAATATAGTAAATTTATTATTAAATAACCAGTAGAGAGATCTTTTTTATTTTTATTTTATAGCGAATTGAAGGAGAATTGAGTGAAATTAATTTGGAATTAAAAACAATTAAAAAAAGAAATTTTAACGTACATATAACCTTTATTGTTTGACTTTTTTTAATGACTTTCCATAAAGTTGTATATGTAAATGAGCAACCGGTGAAATGCATTAATGTTAGAACAATAACAACAAGAACAGGGGGAATAATTCAATAGACTACCTGTAGAAATTTTACGTTTACTATCAATAATTGATTGATTAGGGACTAATTATTATGTGGGCTACATTTGATTTGAGTTGTGTAGTATAAGACCCTGTTGTTCTGCACTGCAGATAAAGCTTTAATCATTTCTGAAAACAATTCAATATCGGATAAAAAGTTCTATTAGTTTTTTTTTTATCAAACAGTTTTTATGTTCACGCAATTTTCAAATAAGTACAGTTCAAATAGAGCTTATTCTTTATAATAATACAGTGAGAATTATCGATAAAGTACTTTGAATAATTAAGGTATTTTACATTAATTTCACGGAGAAAGTTTTTAAAGAGATTGCAGTGGAAAAAACGTTGTAGAGCTTCAAGTAAATCTCCCCCTGTATTAAATATTTGAACGAGTGCTTTTATTAATTTATAACGATTAATTTTGCATCAAATGTATTTAGTTTTTTACGATTCAGCAGCAAAGTTGGTAGAAAAAACACCTGGTTGAAAGTGAAAAATTATGCTCTTCTTTTTGAAGTTGAATATTTCTTGAAATCTGTCTTAAAAGTCTAAAATACTATTAAATCATCTCCTTGTCAAGATTTTAGGGCAAAACTGGCTAAAAATTAATATCTGAAGTTGAAAATGCCTCAAGCTTATTTAAACGAGTACATTTATAACGATTCGACAGTAAAATCGATAGAAAAAAACTGTTACATCAAGATGGAAATATCTTCAATTCAAGATTCAGTCGAAAATTACCCCTAAAAATCGGCCAAACTCAGCTTCTAACGATTGTGTAACAATATTTGACAATGCACATCTACCCTAAAAGCATCCGGGTTGCTTCTTTTTCACGATTTAAGGGTAAATCTCGTTAAAAACTGATATTTTATGTTGCTTGGGCTAAAATTGATGACAATTCTTACTTTAAAAGTAAATCATGCTACTTTTAATTGATGTTAAATGAGCTTATTATAAGCATATCGAATCTAAATTTATGACTTAATTCAGAAGTTATTGACTCATTGTTGCATTGTTGTGGATTTTTGTAATTTGTTTCTCGAATGTGGTCTTGTAATTTTGTACTTTACGACCTGGATCTAGTCTGGTGGGTAGTTTTAGTGCATTATCGATAGATAATTGTAAAACAAGAAGGGCAATGACTTCTTCTAGTAACCACCAGATCAGATCTCGGTTGCGTGAATCATAATTTTCATCATCAATGATTTCACTTTAAATATTCGATCCCTTTCACTCTTTTCAATCAATAAAGTTCAAATGAAAATTTACAATTTGTTTTCCGTCCTTTGTGACATTTTCTTATTAGAAAACAGTGTCGGTTTTCTTTAAACGGTAAATAGTGCATCGAATTATTTAAAAAATTTCACATTGCGTCACCGACATAAATTTGCTCATTTAGTAAATTGAGCAATTTTATGGTTTCAATGGAAAAAAACTTATACTCACCATAACGCCCTTCTGTCGCCTTTAAAACCGGGCGGTATTAAGGTGTGATCAATTTCAACGAAATCATTACGAAAAATATCGGTAATTGGGAATTTGAATTCCATATTTTTGTCAAAATTTCTACGAAAATTTGCACACTTTAAAAGGAACTTCCAAGGTCGACACGGTGTTCAAATATCGAATTTTGCTCTATAAAATTTGCAATAATCCAATAAAAATGCGGGTATATCGTACTTTGTCGAAATTGTATTTTGAAAAAGATCAATAGATAAAAAAAATTAAAATCTGACACTGTAAATATTACGAAATAATGACAAATACGATTATGCCCGCTCCGTTTATTACGTACGTACACTATAAGCGGTGACAGCACACTAAGAAACAAAAAAAACCGAATCACTGATTCACTGATTCGCTCAGAAGACTCTTTGAAAAGAGATGTAATGAGCCTGTCTGCATGCATAGGCGTCCCAAATGGGAGAACCTAAGTAAACAGCTTCCACACCTTTAAAGCCACATCCCGAACAAAATCATATCACCATAAAAGTCAATATTGAAAAGATAAGAATCTTTGAACGTTGCTTATCGGATAGAATCGCAAATTTTCAACTTCAACTTGGAAAATTTGGCCATTCGCGAAAAATATAAAACTTCACACTCAATAAAGCAACTGAAAAACTAGACTAAATAATAGCAAATTTTATACCTTTAAACTGATAAAAACTCGATTATATTGTAATTTAATTGAACAAACAATACGATTTTAATTATTTATAATTTAATATTTCTTTCACAATTTATAATGGTACGCCACTGATGTCTGACCATATTGATCGATTTCATTGGTGGTGATAATTAGAGCATGCGTACTTGTTTTTAACACACATGGCCAACTATTTTCCCATTGAACCATAACAGCTTTCCCCTAAATTAAAGAAAACTATCTTTATTGCAAAATTATTTATTTTTTATTAAATTTTGTGGCAATAATAAATGCTTACCGCTTTTTATTCTATAATTTGCAATTATAAGTTTAATGTTGGAGAAACTTTTAAATTATTTAGGGAAATTTATATTGCGTAGTTGGCACCGCTGTCAAATCTGTCATTTGTAAAATTTCTAGGTTACGTTTTAAAATCTCGTGTTGTAGTGTTGGTTTTTGAAAAAAATTAATTGAATTGCGTTGAATTATGGCTTTTCGTGTCCAATTCGAGAATAATAACGAAATTGGGGTGTTTTCAAAACTGACAAATGCGTATTGTCTGGTGGCAATCGGCGGTTCTGAGAACTTCTACAGGTGAGTTGCAACATTGCGAAATTGATTTAAATAATTCAGATATTTATTTATAGTACATTCGAGGGTGAATTATCTGAGAATATGCCGGTAGTACATGCATCAATAGCCGGTTGTCGTATAATTGGTCGTTTATGTGTTGGTAATAAGAATGGTTTATTAGTGCCGAATTCAACGTTCGATACGGAATTACAACACATTCGTAATGCTCTACCCGATTCGGTTAAAGTGCAAAGGATTGAAGAACGGCTATCAGCGTTAGGTAATGTAGTAGCGTGCAACGATTACGTTGCATTGGTCCATCCGGATTTGGATCGCGAAACAGAGGAGATTATTGCCGATACGTTAAAAGTTGAAGTATTCAGACAGACTGTTGCCAGTAATGTATTAGTCGGTTCCTATTGTGTATTGAGTAATCAAGGCGGTTTAGTACATCCGAATACGACTATTGTTGATCAGGAGGAATTATCGTCGTTGTTACAAGTGCCACTTGTGGTAAATTAAATTCGATACTCTATTTGAAAAATATCGAATATATTTTTATAATACAGGCAGGTACAGTAAATCGTGGTAGTGAAGTTGTGGGAGCTGGGTTGGTTGTAAACGATTGGTGCGCTTTCGCCGGTATGGATACCACAACTACCGAATTATCGGTAGTTGAGTCTGTTTTTAAATTGAATGAAGCCGCCCCGACTGCGATAACATCGACAATGAGAGCCAGCATTATTGAGAGGTATTTGTAGTGAATTCAACGATTTTATTTTAAATAATTTCTATTTACAGCATGTCGTAAACGAATTCAATTACAACACGAATCCGGGAAAATAACGTGATTGTTAATCCATCGTGGGTTATATTTTTATTAAATTGTAAAACTACAAAAATCGCTATAGAATAAAACAATCAGATTTCGATTATAGAAATTGTAAATACGAACTTTTTTTATAGTCGGTTGTTTTTTATTTCTATTTTACCGAAATTTCTTTGTAAGCTTTTGAAAGGTTAAATAATTAAAAAAATTTAATTAGTCGTATTAGTAAATTGGATAGGCGATAATAGAAGATAGAAAGGCGAGAAAAAATATGTCTGGCGGAGATTGACTCGAAAACTTCGCAAATAAAATAAAACATCAAAAGATTTGTTTCTTCAATTTGCTTTTATAACATAAACTTTTGCTAAAAGGCATAGTTTTTTTGTTTTAGATTGTAGTTACTGTCTAGTTTTATAAAGGCAATAGAGGGTGAAAAATCGAGACATAGTTTATTACAAATTTTATTTCATACAGTTTTTTTTGGTAGTGAAACATACAATCACATTCGAACTGAAAATGGAAATCCATTTTAGAGTCATTTCAACAAAGTTACAGTTTAATATTGTGTTGAGTATAGTTTACAATAATTACAATAAAATATATATGGTAAACCCGTTTTATTTGTGGAATTATACAATTAATATTAGAAAGGGCGTTGAATTAGTTATAATGGTTCACCGCCTCTATTGTATCACAGCTTAAAAGAAAAAAGACACATATACACACACAAATTAACTACAAAAATATGTAAATATTGTAGAAATTTCGTATTGTTTTATGTTCTGTTGTAATTGAAACAGAATGCACTGGATTTGTGTTGCAGAAAAATTAGGCCCAATTTTCGGCAGTTATTCCTTCTCAAAATCGCGTCGAAGTCTAGACCGGTGTACCTGTCGATTTCGACGGTTTATATCAAACAGTTCTCGGGTGTGTTACTGTTGTTGTGGCAGTCGGTGGCGGTTGTTTACAGTTACCCCGATTCGGTACACCATCAGATAAACGTAATGTTCGCAATAGAGTATTACGGAAATCCTCTGAGAATAAACAATAAATATAGAACGTTATCGAATAATTGGTAACTTCAAGTAGATTCGCAATAGCACGGAATACCTGAAATGATATTGATTAGACGGGAATAACAGATTTAAAAAAAAATCGTAATTTATTTAATAGCGAACCTGATATGGGTATTTTGTCAGATTCGATTGGGATAATGTAACATTTAGGATTACCATTGGGGTGATGCAGACTAAAAATAGAATACTTGTTGATCCTAAAAGTAAAACAAGACGGCGTTCTTCGGCGAATTTCCTCGGGTCTTCTTCACCAGAAATAGTGCGGCTTAAAGTCATCCGTCGACGTTTCTCGCATGATCGCCGATAAACGATCAGAATTCTCAAATTCAAAGCTGCCAACAATATAATCGGTATAACTTTAAATATAAATTCTAATAAAACTTTATAGACGCTGTATAATGGATGTTCGACTAGACTGGTTAATTCTTCACGTTGATAAATGACAATATCTTCAGATACAATCCGGCATTGTGCGACACGACTACGGAACGCATTCGGGAAATACAATACGAACGTGATGATCGGTATCAAGACAACTGTACGCCTTGGTGAGCCCAAGATTGGACGTGCATGGCCTGGATGGCAGACACTAACGTAACGCTCTAATGTTAATGCCAATAACATGAGAACACCAACACCCAGACAACCATTACCCAAAAACAATTCCAGATGGGCAAAATAGAATGCTGATAATGGTTGGTGCCAATGGCCCTGTTCGCGATGTACAAGCACACGCCAAGCGAACGGTAATGCGAACAGAATGGCCAATAATGCCGCCGCTGAATAGCCTGCAACACCACAATAAACCATTTATTGTACGAATTAATCAATGGATTCGAGGATTAAAAGCGATTTTAGTAATTTATCTAGGTTTATTAATCACAGGATAACTACACGAATTGATCGGGTATTTTTACAAGTTTTTCGCTTTATTTCCCACGATTAATTGGCCCATTTTTGAGGATCCCTAGCAGAATTTCGACGGGAAATCCATAACGGTATGAGTCGCATTTTTTTATTGTATAACAGTACATTGACGCTGCGGAGAAAACGTTGCGATATTTTTATTTTATTTTTATGTAGCCCATAGTCTGGCACCATTAAAATTGATTTCCATAATGTTTTCACTTTAGCTGTGTGTTGTGATCGTAATGAAATTTTTATGAATATTTTCCGAACTGATGGTGGCAAGTGGTAAGTTTTTGATCGAAAACTGTGGGGTGTTGAGCTTCCTGGTTTGAATAATGGAAATTCTCACCACTCCTTATTGTATTTTTAACTTAATTTTTTATGAATTTTTCCAAACAATATTAGCGTTTAACAGTTTATTGAGTTTTCGAATCATTATTTACGGTTATAGACTGTTTAATCGTTTGTCGGTGATAGGGTCAGCTATTAAATCGGAAGGATTAATAAATCGCTAGTTTATACGAACATAAGTTTATATATTTGTATGAAAAAGATCTTGTACAAAATTCAATTTAATTGATTGCCTTTTACAATGTAAAATCTCAATGTCGCCGGCATTTGGTCTTTAGACGGCACTAAAGTTAGTTGATTGTTTCCCAGATGTAAATATTGTAAATTTGTTAATTTACGAAACATTTCCGCCGTTACAAATTTCAAATAATTACTATCCAAATACAGAACTTTTAAATTTGGTAGAGCATCGAAACAATGATGCGTTAAATTCTCGATTTTATTCTGGCTCAAACTCAACGTTGTCAATGTTGTTGATTTAATCAAACCGCCCCTATTCGGTATTCGTATTCGATTATTGCCCAACAATAATGTCGTTAAATTCGGACAGATTTTATCGATCCTTCTGGGTAATCTGCCAATATCATTACCACTCATATCGATTAATTGTAAATTCGGTAGATATTTGTAGAGAATTTTCGCTAGAATCGTCTTTAAATGCATATTATCAGCGTATAGTGTATCAGCATTGCGTATCGGCCAATTTTGTTCAAAAATTACTTGATTGCCCATCGTTGTTAGATCCACACATTTAACTGGATCCGGTGGGAATTGCGGTTGTTGATAGTTTAAATAGGCCGTATTGCGTTCACTACATGGAGCACCCCCAATAAAACCACCACTAATACAGGCACTAGAAATTATCATTTTAAACACACATTAAAACGTTGGAAGTAATTCGGCGGGCGGTATTGGTAGTGGTGTTTGTCGATATCCAAGGTGAGGTCCATTTTTTCCTCGCGTAAAGAAAAAATATTCGATAAAAGACGGGGAATCGGGACGTGATATTATTTCTATTGACAGAAGACGGAATGAAACTCATTTTGTTTATCGGTTTTTCCGTCTGCAACGAACGAAAAAAACACCACTAACAATAGTTGGGAATATTTTTCAATAAAACGTACCTTAAGTGCTTTAAAATGAATATTTAACATGAAAATCGTATTATGAACAAATTGAGTTTTAGTTGCTGAAAAGTATAGCAACAGACAAAGATCCCACGCCTATCTAATGTTAATTCAATGTTCCGTATTTTTACATATTGACAAATATTTGTGAATGATCCACTGCTGGATACTTACATTTTTATAACAATTATAAAAATAACAACTCGGTGACCCATTTTTCTGTTAAAATCGGTTACGTTAACTATTTGAAACTCGATCTAAATCTGAAAACCAGATGCTTGTGGTTTTTGTTGTGCAACTGATGAAAAACTTTATCATCAATTTTGAACAGCACGTCATCTTTATATTTATTTTATTCGACATAGACCTTCATGCATACATAGTGAATATCGCAAAAATATAACACACTCGGTGGTTGTTATGATGGAAAACTTTCTGTCACCCGGCTTCATTTGCGCAACACTTCTATCGAAAAATCTCATTATTGATTTAATTATATTCCCAATATTGACAGTCTTACAAATCCCGCTCAATTTATCTGGCCCGAACAGATTCCATTGAGTTTGCATGTGGAAAAAATCCGTTTAATTTTCTTATTCAAATCAAATCTATTAGCTGTATTGAAGTTTTTTCTCGACGTGCCGAAATAAGAGGCTTTCCAAGATGAAAAACTCTATAAATACTCACTCGGTCGGCCATAATAACAGCAATAAAAGACGAGAAAACAATAAAATTCGTTGTAATTAGTTGTAAACGTTGATTGAATCTCTTATCCTACTAGACATAAAAATCAGAATTAATATGTCACGGATAATCGGCCGCATCTTGTCTTTCGAATTTTTCAGTGGTCGGCGTAAAAAGTAATTCGCTACTAAACTTTTTAATAGTTTACGGTCTGGACGACACGTAATTAAATTCCAACATTTTCGTTCCGCGGTAACCAATTTAACCAGTAAATTGAAAAATCCTAAACTACGTAAACTATTTAAAATTGAATTGAAACTGATCGTGGACATTGGAGTGTTGAGACAAATCCGTAATGCCCGCATATTTTTCCATCCGACTCGGACTGGATTATCTGGATTTGATAGATAGCAGACTATAAAAAAGAATAAACAGAGAACAAACTATTAATACTGTTTGTAATAACCCTTCTGTCTTTGTGTCTGAATATATTTGAAAAGAGTTTACTCTGCGCTTCAACCTAGACGGCAATAATTCAGAGTTTTGTTGTCTTGTTTGTCTGCAAATCTCGTCGGATTGTTACAAGAACTGTAAATGGATTCCTATCTATCTTTCCAGTTTATCCTCTGATGATCATCTAATTTTCACGTATTTGTAGTGTTTAGCTCGACTGATCGAAATACCGTTTAAATTATCGACAATAAAATGAATTACCTACCAGGAATTCTGCTTCTTACGAACAATCCCTTATTTAGAATTACTTGTAGACAAGTACCAATTTACGCTATTCTCTGTTTAATAGAAAAGAATGCGTCCTCTATTCTTGACCTATCCCGGTTTTATCGATTCCCTGTATAGAAACACCTGATGCATTCACTACCAGACAACAATCGTCTCTATTGGAACAATAATTTGGAAGCAACTTTTTGCTATATGCTGATAACCATCGATATAGCAGCAGCAGACGATTTTTATCGTGAATATTTTGTCAAAAAATTATTTACGATTGATAACAAAGTTCCAATACAATCAACAATAAAATAGGAAAATCTCAAGATAGAATCAATTGGGAATAGTTGGAGAAATGTAGCGCCGGAAACTGGGGATTTGTCACGTAAAATCCAATGATTGAATAAGCTTCAATCACGTCTGAGGAAATACACGAATCATAATGATAATAGTAGATCCATTAGACTTCGCCGCATACAATTGAAGATGGCTTTCAGCTACTATAAAAGGAAAAAAACAACAATCGTAATCGAATTATTAACGCGAGAGTGTTGAGAAAATGTGGTTATACCCAATTTACAGTTTTCATTGGCGAAATGTGGCGGGGTAAATTATTCACAATCGAACCTATTAAACTTAATTGGTCTGAATTGAAATCAGCAGCCAGTTCAATACGTCTGAGCCAAATATGAAAAGCTGTGTGTATTTGCGCGGCTGTTGGTCTTTTTCTTCTACATTTCTTTCTACAGAGAACGTTTATCATCAATACGAATATTCAATTGAAACTTTGATTAAATAGCTAGACGGTTCGTGGAAAATTTGTTAGTGAATTATTAACTACCACTGCCGTTTAATAGGTTCAAGTTGAAAACAAATCGAATTTCGAACAGTTTGTGCAAGTCTCTCTTTTAATAATAACGATGGAAATATTGTAAACATGTTATTACGATTGTTGTTACGTGAAATTCAATTATAAACATCTCTGGATAGATAGAATTTGATCTTCTCCATTTCTCATTTCATTCTCTATTAAATTACATTTCTTTATTTGATTACCCATGATAATAATAACAACAACAACAATAAATAAGTGGGTAGTTATTTGGGGTTATCAACAAGGGGATAGGGTGGTAATTTATAATAACAATGGGCACGTGGCATTTATGTTTTCCCAACACATTATCGACTATAGAAACTGACCCTATCGCCGGCAGCCAATCGTTCACTCAATTTCGGAATTATCATATCAACTGGCCGAAGTTAAAGAGAATTAATTTTTTTATAGATCATCACCTTTTGATGGTCAAGAATTTGTCTTTACTGAAATTCCGAACTTTTCCTATAATATCTCGATTATTTCTGTCAGGTTTTCTCGACGCAAACTTTTTGCCATCTTTACGAAAAGTCCCCATTTTTTTTTCTTTGATAACTTTTTAATAAATTTATTGTACCCGAGAATCGATCTAGAGGTTTGTGTGATATTAAAATTTTGTAAAATGGAAACAATTTTTGAAGGTAATCTAAATGAAAATCAACAGTTATCTTCAAAACTGAAATCGACCATCTATGTTGTATTAATTTATGGTCGTTTGTAATTCACTAGTTTTGATGGTATACAAAGTGACGATTATCTGTACGTTAATTAGAAATTAGTGCAATAGACCAAGAGAAGCTTATTTACGGTACTTTGTACTAACAACTATCAACAAAACACCGTTATCATTGATTACAATCTAGTTGTCAGTCGTATTCTGTAACTTATTGTAGATCCGTTACTTGGCAACGGTGGAGACCAACAATCTTCTTGAATAGATCAGCCCCAGTCTCCTTAAGTGTATCATTTCTACTAATTTGATCAACTACTGTTGCTATTATGTTATTACGGACTTTTTAAAAGTAGTCGACCTATAGTGCTATTCTCTAACTTTTCAGTAATTCATCACCATAACAACTAACCTGTTGATTGAATAACCTAGTTTATTCTTGTCAAAAAGTTGGGGATTCAGTTGTAAATTAAATGGTTGTTATAGTAACGAATCTACAAAACGTTGCAGAATACGGCTGTATATTTGTATTAAATTTGGAATTTTGTCGAAGACAAATTGTTAAATATTGGTGATATTGGCAACCAACTTACCGCGCATATAAATGTACGCTGTTCCTCTCATATTCCGTCTTGTCAACACAATCAAATTGAATATGTTACCGATAATGCCTAATAGACAAATCGATGGTAGTGCAATGCCGTAGGAATAGCGTCGTAAAATCTCGATACGTGGATCTTCTGATAATGGTATCGTTTGCATTGGTGATGGTATTGTCGACGTATTCGTCCACAAACATGGCGAACAATCCATTGATGTACCATTCGAACATAATGTTACAGGACTGGGGGATTCACTCGAATATAACAACGACATGTTGACCATTTATCAACACGTTGAATTCAGTCTACATATCCATCCATTTGGTATTGATCGTAACTAGACTAGATCATCGGTGATTTATTAGTGTCTGCAACAGAAAAATTGCATTATATTGACAATGAAGGATCGATCAATCTTGTTGGAAGTATAAGAGAATCGACTGGCGAACGTACAAATATTTATTTGAACGATAACAAAGTGGCAAATTTGTGGGGATTTCACGAATTTCCGTTTACTATCAAAATATCATTTGTGACTCTTCTTTCCATCCAATTTACTCTGTTATCGTCCGCAACAATTCCAACAACGATCAGTAGAGGTAATGGTCTAATTATTAACATACATTGGAAGTGATATGGATTTATGCAGGGCATATGTCTAGGTGGTATTTACAAGTTGATGTGGGTGTTGTCAGTAGATTAAACTTGTCAACCCTTTGGGCATTAATCGTGAAAGTTCAACAACTTCTACTGCCAAAGTCGGGCCCCTTTTGTAAAGGAGAACTTTTACCAAGATAGTCGTGTTTTCAACATAAGAATTTCTAATAAAAGTTTTCACCATATAACGACAGGTACTGGAAAAGTTGTTTAATCTTTGACAATAGAATGTCGGTTTAATTTCCTTACCAATTTCCATAGGATCGTTATTAAAGGAAGTGGAAATTGTTAACATCCGGCCGGTTTGTCCGAAAAAACGCCATTAAAAAATTGTTTCACTGATAAAAAGCGTAAATTTCTGTTATGTGTATGTTTTAATCAGTTTTTTTCCCACAATTTCAGTAATCTAAATACGAGGCTCGAAAGCATTTAGGCGAATTGTAGACAAAAAGGATCCTGTTTTTGTAGAAATGTTATTAATGTCTACACACTAATCAGGGTACAGATTTTCGAATATTTGAAGCACCATTTCAATAGAGGCTGTTTTTGCCAGATTCCCATTTAAGAATAGGGGCGCTAAAGTTCTCTTAGGACAACCAACCACATACCACTCCTGATTGCAACTGCGTAATCTTATAATCTACGTGACAAGATTGATGGATTGTCTATCGAATAGTTTTCCACAACTCACCGATCCAATGCTTGTGTTAACGATAATTCTATTTCTATATTTTCAGCATTTTCTTCAAGTCGAAAAATTACGGGCGACGGAAAACATGAAGGCTTTCGGTAATGATGTACATGAAAAGCTGATTTGATCCGATGATAGTCTGCAGACTTGTTAGAAAAACTTCGATGTGAAAATAAAAAGCAAAAATAACACCTCGATTCACTAATTCATTGGATTTCGAGGATTTTTATTATTTTGAAAGACCGACAACTGGCATCTGACACTTTTCTTATGATATTTTCCAATACTGTGGAACTAGAGGGGAAGCGAATTTCACTCAACAACACCATTTTCCACTTTCACATTATAATTTTGACAAATTAAAACAGATTATCATTGGACTGTTTCTGTCGGGATTTTCTAACGAAAAGAAACATGTTAATAAACTGTATCTGATGTTGTCGCTGTTAAATAATACAGAAATTTTCAATTAGGTTGGGAAATTTATCGTCTTAATGTACCAGCGCGGCATCGTTAATATAAAAATATTGCGCTTGACTTATTATGATGAGCGTTGTGAAAAACAGCCAACAATAAATTCACCACTGATGTTTAATGGTTGATTTTTCTCCATTGTAATCTCGACAAAGTGATTTCCTTACCGAGTGAAAAAACGACAAATATCTGAAATGAGGTCGAATTCAGCAGTTGTCACTTCTGGTTGTTGATATTGAACAAACAAATAAACAACCCGACCGGAATCTGTACAGACAAGTGACAATTTTTGACCATTGACAATTTAAAATTCGATGGAAGAATGCAACACAATAAACCGTCCATTTGGCGAATTATAAACGAATTTACGTCTGAAATTTAATTACGCTTATAAGTTTTATTAAAATTCTTAAATGTACTTTTTGCCAATTAAATATACTCTTTGTCAATTAAATAGTGGTTGTTACTTAATAACGTCGACGATGGGACTAAATTAACTATCGTTTCAGAAAATGACTGTAAGAATCGCTGTAATAAATCCAACGTTATGCACGTGAAAAACTTATTAACTTTCAACAGAATGCACAAAGTATAAATACGGATCATGGGGGGTATAATCGGCAAGAAGACGATGAAGAAGTGGAGAATTTCCACTTAAAACTTGCCATCGAATAAAAAGTGAATCTTTGTATCATCGTCGAGTACAGCTAGATTGCATCCTATGAAAATTCAACTCGTGTACGTTGAAACTTTCAACATTAATCACACGTTTTCATATTGCAAAACGTGTAGGCGAAATTGTCCGCTTTTTGTTCATTATTCGATCAAAATTTATTCGAAATAAATCCAAAATAACCCCTGCCTATTCAATCGCAATAACGTCATTGGCTCTAACTAATTTTAACTCTCCTGTTGATTCAACAGATAATTCAATTGAACTTCTAACGAAATTTATATCGTTATGTTGTTATCGATACGGTCGAGTAAAAAACTAATAACGTTTTTATAGCTTCCAAATAAGTTTTAAAATGTGGATATAACGTTCCCGTGGGAGCGCTTTGTTTAAATCTCAATCTAATATAACAATAACAAGCAAAAAATTAAACGAATATTCATTTTTATGTCGTAATTTCAATTCGAAATACTGGCATGTTTTATGGAAATTATTGTAATGTTCACTTTTACTAAAACGAATCGAAATACACCAGCTATAGACGATCTAGATTATAATTAATTCGGGACATATATCATCGTCTAATGATAATAATTCGAATTATATGCAAACTAATCAGATTCGATAGGGCTGTATTTGCGTTTATCTCTGCTCTCCATACGTTTCGATCTAAACATTTTTTCGCTTTGTTGTGGATAATCTAGGACATTGCCGTAAAGTATCCAACAATTACATTACTGTGAAATTCAGCCATTAATACTCTGAGTTTTTTTTTGGCAGTAGTGTCACTGAATTTGTCTTGAAGAGTTATCATCGAACATAAAAACTTTAGAGTAGTTGTAGGGAAATGGGTCGTCCGGCTGTAAAAATAGACAACTATACATCATTTCGGTGTATTTTTTTGTCGCTATTCTCCCCATTTTCATCTAGTTGTATTATCTATAAAAAAAATGGAATATTTGTTGAATTTGAGGAATTTCAGCAATGTATTATATCATAATAATACAATAATAGTAAAATTTTTCGAAATGTTTTATTCGGGGAAAAATGGTGGATGCGCCGGGCGATATCGATTTTTATTTTTCTAGAAACTTTTTCTGTTTCCACGTGGAATTACCAATTCCTTATTAACATTAAATAACTATTTCTAGTCGAATAACTTTTCTGTTATCATTTCGGTAAAACTTTTGTCGTTTCATTGAGTTAAGTCAATGTTGTTGGTATTAAGATAGTGGACAATTGTCGAGATAAAATAAATTTTAAGTGTAATTGTACTATTATCAAACATTGTTACTATTTAGTGTGATTATATTCAACTAATTCCGCAGATGTTAAAACATATGTTCTGGGAATTGAACAACTAACAAGTCTGTAATTATTGATATATTGACCAAGTTTTAACACACAAATAGCAAAACAATCCCACTAGGAGTTGTATTTTTCGTGCTTTTTTTGCGAGAAATCATCGATTTTCGTTCACAATTGTTCAATGTGAACGATATGAGCAGTAGTGGAGACGGATTAATGTTCGGGTTAAAGTACCGTAAAGAATTCGAATTTATTATTGATGATTATTTATGTGAAAATAGAGTTTTGTTTCTATGGGAATACGAGCCGAAATTGTTATCAGGGCCGCGTTTTATCCATTTATATTTCAATATTTGATAAGCAGATTAATTAGTGGAGTGTTTAATACGCCTACAGGCTTTCGAATCAGGGGAAAGAAATACGAAAATGTAAATTGAGTTCAACAGATGTAAACGTCGACAATGCTTTTCCAGTTCACTGTCCATCGATAGAAGTCGAGAACAAACAAGATACTGGATTAGGTGGATTCTTTTTTCTGTTTGTGGACAAATATCTTATTATTTCCTTTGTTGAATATTTCACGTCTGTTCGATCTATTGTGTATAATATTGCGATATCCTCAAAGAGAGATTGACAACTGATTGTTTAACGACAATCTCGTTGAACAGAAAATGAAATTCTGGTCAATAATAATAACAACGTATTGATTCTCACATAATCGACGGAAAGTGCATATATTGCGTTACTTTATATGAAAATTACGTCCCAATTCCTCGACCTTATTACATCTAGTTTAACCACCCCTCAAACAATATTTTCCTAATTAGGTTAAATCATTGATTAAGAAAGAAAAGTTGATTGAATCCAATTGATCTCGAGTCGAATTTCAATCATCTTTTTATATTAAATTCGAGAGAACGGCACTAATTTGGACTACACTCCAGGCAATAGTTGAGAGTTTGTTTATTCTCGTTAGATTTTTTTTTTCTCTTAATTCTCAATATTCCCATGCCGTTTTAATTTCATTTTGTGAATCTAGGAAGGTGTTGATGATCCAAACATCCGACCGGAAATTCTGTCGAATAATTAGATTGAAAGGGTGAACTTAAAATGCCACCAGTTTTATCTATTCTAATAAAAGTTTATTGAACTTGTGCTATTAACTTAACCGTAATTATTAAATCACCACCCGTTGCTTATATATCAAATATGTGTGTTAATTACAGCATTGTTATGGAGGGATATATCCAGTTACATGGTGGTTAAACGATCAATATATGCCGCTGTTTTAGTCGTTTTTTCGAAGATTTACAAAGTGTTTTTTTTTTAATGTTAGACTTGGGGATGCTGCCCAAGAGACACGCTTGAAATATTCTTAACATGCTATCCAAATGTACAATGCGAAAGTTTTAGCAGTTGGCGCTCAGGGAAAAAAATGTAGTTACATTTTCTAATTGCCACCACCCCATTAATTTGCCAACACCCCCGTTAATTTGACTCGCAATAAAAATTACGACCTTTTCGCTCTAATATAACGATAATCATCATTTAGTTGAAATTAGTTGAAATTCCCGTTTCTGCTCGCCTACACACGGCTTGATTAAGTATTTAGAAATTGAATAGAAACTAATTTTTCTTAATTTCACTAGGATAGTAGTTTCGATAAGTTTCGGCGAAGTTTTATCGACAACATTGGCAGACACATTTTTTCTTGTTAACCGTGTAAAAGAAAAAATGTCGGAAAACTTCCCTGTTCAGAAGTTAGATTTATCGGAATTTATTGTGCGTTCCTCATATTGGCTTGAGAAATGGTTCTGTTTGTTAAATAATATAAATGATTGTTTTCATATCCATCCGGCGTATCCGCCATTTTTCCTCCACCACCATGTCATAAATGAAGGGCCAATATTCAGATCGTCATTTATCTTGTTCCGCCATTCTAATCGACCATTCCATTCGCGAATTGAACGATTTTCCGGAAAATAATATTCCTAGTAATAACTTAATTTGATTAATCGCTTTATTCGGTTGCACAAATAGAAATGTCGTTTTTCTCTCTTTTTAATTCGTTTATTGTTCAGTTTTCTTTACTGAAAGTTGATAAATTGTGGCAAGGTAGAATTAATTTCTTTTATACTTTCCGTTTTCAAGCAAACCCCTCGACTGTTGACTTATCCCTATAGCAACCCAATAAGTTAGATTCTCATTTGACGCCACCTTTAACGATAACGAATCCGTCTGTTAAAATCCGAACAAGCAATCGATCACCCCATCAATCTGTTTTTAAAACAACAAATCTCCACCAAATACATTATTAGATTCTGGAAGGGACTGATTTTTCGGTTTTTTCATCATTACTTTTTCTATGAATACCATCAAACCTGATTATAATTCAAATGAATGGAAATTTCTACCGCAAACTTTCCATTTGTAATTCAAAAATTCCGAATTCTTCTCTGTTTCAATGCGAATATCTTTGATGCTTGGAGTTTGTCAGTCTTTTGTTGTTCCCAATACCTGACGTCGGGAATTTTGTGTGGGAGTTGTGGGAAGACTGGTAGTGTTTCATTTTAGTTTTTTTGTCAAACAAAACAAGAAAAGATGGAATAAACACGCATCATCGGCTTTGATCAAGCAAACTGAATTAATTAAAAGAGCGAGCTTTCGTGTCGCTTACCAGAAAAAAAAGACGGATTTAACTTGGAATCATTTCGTATCGGCAACAAGTAGACGCTCTCTTCGTCTGACACTAACAACAAAATATGTAGAAAGTGTTGGATTGTTCTAAAGACAGTAAGGGTAGATTTCTATGATAGCAAGTCACGCACTTTTATCGAGTTTAACAACGAATAAAACCCTGGCCTGGTTTTAAAAATTTATCACCAACTTGAGGTTATTAGATTAAGAACCATCTCAAGTATGTTTGTTTCCATATTATTACTCTACATTCAAACGATAGACAAACACGAGAAACTTGCACAATATTTGCTTTTGAATTTAGTTGGGCAAAAAGGCGCATTAGAATTTGAAAGTTACACGGTAGAATAGAAACAACATCTCCAGCCAAGAATCTCGTCGGGCTTAATCGCCTGTTTAAACTTACTATTGTGGGGTAATCTGCAATTACACCTCAGAATTTTAATGAAACCGTCTCGATTATCATTTTTCTATCTATTTAATTGGCAAACCGAATAGAACACCGTCTCCGATGATAACAATACGGCCGGATAAATAGACAGATTTAGTTTATAATTACCTAACTTTCCTACAATATTCTCTATTTGTATAATAACAAATTGACAAACTTTCCGACTAGACACATTTAATCCACCAAACCGAAAAACGTTTAAGTGAAAGCGAAATTAATCGCAATCATCGTGGAATTATCGAACACCTTAGCACTGTTCGTCTTTAAAATTCGACTAAAAAAAGACGAGATGGAAGAAAAACATCCGATTGATTTTATTCGATAAAATTAAATGCGACGAATAAATTGGGCCGGTTCTGCTTATTGGTAGAATGTCAAACAGAATTCAATTGTATCTCATTACATTTCTAGAGTTTAACTTAACACTAAGATCGATCGTGTACTTTTCTTGGAATTTTTCGGCGGAATTTATAATTGAATTTATCAACAAGTAATTGATTTTTAGTTGGAATTACATTGTGTAGTGGAAAAAGAATCCATCATGACTGGCCTAAATCTACTAGTCAGTATTATTAATTAACAAATGTTGTCGTTTTGTTGGGTTTTGATTAATTATAACAGCTATTCGTCAACGCCCCTATCTCTATTTCCAGACTAATTATTAACTTGTTCGAACAACTATTTGAAATAGTTGGAATACTAATGAATTCCTTTATTCTAATATCTAACTCTAGGCAAGTCCTCTATGTTTCTATTTAACAATATTAACAAAAAAAGCTCGCATATAAATGAAATATCGATTAAATTTCGGGTGATTTAAATCAACCAGCTTGTTTTACATTTCCAAGCCATTTTTCTTTCTGTTATTGCTGGAAACCTATTATGACTAATAAAGTGTAATAAAACGACTATAACTTCTTTGAGGAAACGACAACTGGAAGATTTATCTTCTCGTATTTCCTCGATTCCCCGTCAACAGACAATATAACAGCGGAGGTAAACACCTAGAGCTAGTTACAACGCTGTTATTGTTCGCTTTTTTCCCGTATCGAAAATTTCTCGTTTATCAGCACTAACGGTTACCGGAGCAACCCGTGATCTGCATTCAATTAATATTTGAGTTAATGGCACGTGTTCGAACCCGCATATGGTGGTTTTAGACCATTTTCAAAGGGACAACAACATTTCCAACTATATTCCCCATTGTTCCATCAACAAAATTTCCCAACAACAAAACTATAATAAACTTGCTTATATGGTAAATAAATTCTTGTATAATACCGCAAAGAATAATATGTCACAATGTAGAGACGATCTGCATTAAGATGGAATAAATCAGGCAAATTCTCCTGGAGAGACACGTTAAGGGAGTGGAGAAACACACAAAGGATGCGTTATTTAAATTCTCCTTAAAATATAGGATGTTAGAATAGGATCTGTGAAGAAAAACGCTCTAACAACTTGAATCGTTATTAGTTTCCGTTTCAGTAGAGATGGAAAAAATTAACTTTATTACAACAATAGTGTCAAAATGAGTCTACTGATGGAAATTGTAGAAATGGCAGAACAAACAAGAATGAAGTCCCGAAGATTATCACATCGTTCTATAAGCCGTCGTCCATTATTGCTTTATAGATAAAGCGATGTCGTTATAAATGGAAACTGATTTAATGTGGAGAAATTCATACGATATGCTCGTGTGTTTTATGGAAATGCGGCAGTTTGTCGCTGGAAAAATTGACAATTTTTTCCACTGTTTTCTTGTTCTTCCCGTTTTTTCATCGTGAAATTTGTAATCAAAGTTTACCACTCAGGTCAATATACCGTTTTTTTAGGTAGTCGTATTGGCGAGAAAAATCACCCTTTTTGGCAACTAGTGGAGGTTACTAAATTTTCGTGTCCAATAAAGCACAGTTTCGACGAATAAATCATCGGCCGCACATAGAGGCAAATTCGAAATTAAACCAAACAAGAGTGATTTACGAATAGTTAACTGTTGAATTTTTGGAAAAAATCCAACATTTTTCGAACGTATAAATGTTTATCGAGGACTTAATCGTTTCAATTACTGTGTGTCAATATAGACAAAAACAATATACGAGTTTATACAGCTTGCGATGTGGAGCTTTCATATTTTAATTAAATTATATCCGTTTCGTAAGAGGAAAAAATTAATTGTTTTTTCCCAATTTTCCGTTTAATTAAAATTTAGTTTGGAAAGCTACCAAAGTGCGGAAACTACCAAATAATTGTTACAACACTCACCTTTTCTGGCTCTTCAAACTACTTCATTTGGTTGCAATTCACTTGATTGGTGGTCTTTGTTGGCGACCAGATCGCACATGGACTATCAACTAGATGTAAATTGAATACGGACGTGTAAAATATAGAGAGGGATTCGTGTAGAAAATGATAAAATTCTTTGTTGTTGTTCGTCGTCGTGGTTTCTGTAAACACTATTTGCCTGTTTTCAGCGCCACTACAAATTCTCTCCTCTGTTTCTCTTTATGTACACACGCTCTCGCCAGGTCCTTCATCTACTATGACTGGAAACATGGATGGAGGCGCACTGAAATTCGAGCTGAAATACAGGCGCACTAGAATTTGTAGTAGCTGTTTTGGTATTTTTTTTCTGTTTTCTTCTGCTTAAAATCATGAGAATAAGATAAACACAAACTTGATTTTCATCAATGCCTTTGTCAGAATTCCTCTAAACTTTGGCAAATGTCTTTCACTTATTATTAGTATTATTATTATTACAAATTTTAAGCCCGTCTTTCATAACGCTTAACTCCATTATCTCAATAACTCCACATATTTGTATTAAATATACAACTTAGCGGAATTGTTTGATAGTCAACAGACCGAGTGGGTGGAAGACATTTTGATATCGTCATATTTTGCGAATAATCAACGGTACTGTTTCCATAATTTTCTATTAAATTACAACCAACTTCAATTATTTTTCTGTCGTAATGCAAATAATCGCTCAACATTAAGGAGAACATCGTCGAAAAGACGACAGGAGGTTGATTAAAATTGGAGCGAAATTAAATGGGCGCATCCACCATTTTTCAAACCATCAAATCGCATTATACGGGGATTTGCAAAGGAAATTACACGGTTGGTGAAAATCACATGAAAATACCAAATTCGAACATTTAGATAAACGTGCGGATGTTCTCGAATGCGGTAATTTTGTATTTGTTGATTTTCGTCTCAGTTTTAAACAATTTCTTTTGTTGTTTGTTTATTTTTATGAAAAACCTATTCGATGACAGATTTGCGGCGTCCTTTTTCCTATTAAACTCCGTGTACGTTGGAGATATAAATCAATTTAAAGTTGAAAAAGCGCCGTTGTATAACACACATCACTGTCACCTTTATTACCGTTATTGCCAATCTTGCTGCAGTAGAGAAACTTTATTATTAATTTTATTTTTATTAATCGAAACCGCTGTCGGGTGGAGCAGCGTTATTGTCTGGCTTTATAAATATTCCTCATATTGTTTTCTATTTATTTAAAGCCGTTTTTTCTGTCGTTTTCAAAATGATAATGTCACAGTTATCACATTAACACCAGCTAGAGTCTATTTGATAAATTGCTTCCTCTTTCGCAATTTACTCATTTCCTGTGAAACTGTCTCGTGCAGCGAGAAAGCTATTTGAGTAGAGTGAGTGACAGGAACGAGATGTGTATTTGGTAATACATTCGTGTTGTTGTTGTTGTTCGAAAGATTGTGTTTATGTGTATTGATAGCGTACACAGAACTGGAAATAACCAATCGTTGTACATACAAACATACTCCGGGATGCTTTCTACAAAATTGAAAACCTATTTGCTTACATGTCAACCACATCCTGAATCTAATATTTGTCGATAACATGTTTATTATTGATGCAATTATAATAATAGCGCAACGTGCAATTGCAATTATTATTACAATGCCATATTTAGAATTGTACAGAATTCCAACAATTTTATAGCTACGGATAATTACATTTTTCTACTATGCAATGAAACTAGTTCAAATTGTGCAGAATGGTGGAATTTGCATTCAGAACAGCTGCATGTCAACAGTCTTTATACGACGATATTATCTCTAAAGTCCCATTTTCCCCAACGATTATTACGATTAATATAGATTTAATGTAATTTTATTTGGCAAACGGGTACAATTTTTCCGTTTTCATTTAGTTAACAGGCAGAATTTTATCAAATTCCTCCATGATCGTCACCAACGAATCCAAAGTCTCTTGACCGGTTGGTATAATTTGATCGGGCGGTAATAGGAAACCGCACCGGCCAGTGTCACGTAATTCGTACGTGTACGTTATCGGTGTTTTAAAATTACCTTTAACCCAATCCATGCTGCTACCAGTGGCTAAATCTGCAATTTCAAAAAAAAAGAAATTGATCGAAATTATTGGAAATCGAGAAAATCCACTTACACATTATCTTACGGGTAGTTCCAACTAGATATTGAGTCCCGTAGCGTTTCGCTAAACTCTTTATAGCTTTCCTACCGACACGTATCTAAAAATCAGCACATTAAATTGCAATCAATTTAGAAAGGTAACCGATGAGAATTCTTACTAAATCATCGTAATTGTCCAAATGTTCGAAAGTATGGCCGTACGGTATCAAGAGCTTTTGTGCAAACGAATGAAAACCGATATATCCCCGGAGTTGTTTACCGATAGTTGAAAGGAATTTCGACAGGCTTTTTATTGACGGTTCAGAAAATGCGTAAGGACCACGATATATACAAGAACACGGGTAGCCACTAGTACCGCCTTCATTGTAATGGAAATCCCAATTACGATTCGGATCGGCACCATAACAACGTCCCCCGTATGGTACTCGAGTTTTACGCCATAAACGTTCCTATAAAAATTATCATCAAATTCGATCAACCAAAAAAAGAAAATTCGCACCTCTTCGTGAGTGAACACGAAACCGTCTGGATTGACAACAGGGAAGACGTACCAGTCGTTACTTTCAGCCATTGCACGGACGTGGGGATCCGTACTAGTCAACAATTCGTTCAAAATGTAGGTAACAACAGCTCCACTAATCCTAGAAGAGTCAAATTTGTAAAAAAAATTTAGAGTGATTACCAGATTCACCATTCTCTAGCATGGATAGTGCCTTCAAGAAAAACACCCCGATTCTTATTTTTCTTGCTAAAACTCAATTTAACTCCGGTAAGGTTGCGTTTTTCATAACTTTGACCAGCACTCAATAAAGTCACCTTATCTGGATATTTCTTCGACAAACTCATCAACCACGAATTAATCTAAAATTCGCAATTATTCCGTTATTTTTACAGAAAAAAAACAAATTTACCTCGTCTAGAGTCCGATATGAGGTCCAATCGAATTCGGTGCTTCTAGTAGCGACTTGTTCTCTATCAATTAACTCTTGTACATTTTTTATAAACAACGTTGAATTCAACTTGTTCACGTCGATGAATTCCTGAAATTGCGGTTTAAATTGTGGCGGTACCATAATATCAACGTCATCATCAATTCCAATAACATCACTCCAGAAATTGAACGTATCTTGGTGGTCTTCTAATTGGCGAAGAATTTCAACAGTCTGCCTATCTTGTGGTCGGATACGATAGACTTCAAAGTTATCATAACGCTCCCTTTCACAATTGTTTCTTTCGAAAATTATGAGAAACCAGACAATCTTTATTAGCGTATTCATCGTGGATATTGACGGAAACGATTATGAACTGTTCGAATTTATACGAAAAGTATAGCGAGTGGGGTGTACGATTTTTCAGTATTTTCCCCCAAATTTGACACATTTTATTGACTACTCCACAGATAATACTTTATTGTCTATTGTTAATTGTTTACAGTGTAATTATTTAAACTTGTAACGATTCATGCTTTCTTCTAATCAAATTAGAACAAAATATCGATTGATGAGGAAAATCTATATCGAATTATTTAGTCAAGATATACTCCGATTATTGAACCTTAGGCAACTCGACTTTATAGCTTATTGTCGATCTATAAACGCATTTACTAGTATTTTGAATATATCTTTGGAATTGTTGTATTTTACATTAAAGTTGGGCAAAATTTCTCGGCACATCTGAGGTATTAGCAAGCAAAGATCGAGTTTCCAACTTTTCTGATTTAGAACTCTATTGTGGAAATCGTCAATCTATATCCGAGATTTTCTATCGACGCCAAACTTCAGCGTGGCCTTCATTTTTTGCTCGTGTCAATTTTATCGCATTTTCCTTGACAAATGCGTCCATTTTTCCAATGGTTTAATAGTCTGTTTAATGCCGAAATCGTGCCGATGATTCCCCTTTTAAAATTGTTGTTTTATGGATTTCAACGATTAACGAGCATGATATCGAAAGAGTAGAAAGAACAACGATTATAAGACATCTTCTTGATTTGTTCTGAATACATAATCAGTGGATCGTATAAATCTAAATCGTCCACAATGTGAATACATTAATCACAATGATTTATTGGCGTCGGCGGTTGTCGTAAATATTTTAATAAAAGCTGTTCTTTTTTCTTCGATTTTCAATAATTGCAGTACTTTTCCCATAAATTTCAAACCGTAATTCAATTTGAAGTAAATTCGAATTATTCCAACATATTAAACCGTTATCAATCAGTATTCTACTTGGTTTATCGGCGCATTGATGCTATCAACGATTGTTTGAAACCACTCGAACTGTTTAATAATTTTAAACTCATTACAAGAGAAACAAGATTGTGATAAGATAAGAAACGATGCTATAAAAAATATACCTATCATCATCATCATCATCCATCATTGCAACAATGAAAATTCTCTCCGATAACAAAGCATGCACAGAGAAATTCCACATGTTCGCTTTTTTTATCGAAATTTATCGGCTGGCAAAAGCGGAACAAGCTTACCGATTTCCCCCGACTAAAGTTGGCTCAAATCGTTATTTATTATAAGATAACCAAGAAGTTAGACGTTATTTGAAGCGATCAGATGATCATTTCTTGTAGATCCTGTGGGAAATACAGGCTATTCTTGTTCTATTAGCTTAAATAAACAACAGGATTAGAATAGTACGTCTCTCTAGTAAATAACGCCTACATCATTTATGTTTGAAGCTTTAACTGTTGTCGTTTTTAGTCGAAATTCAATAATCAAATATTTGGCGACGCTTTCAATTTTCTGCAAATAATAGCTTTCGTTTATTCTCCGATTATTCCCGCTACAAGTTAATTTATCAATCATCCAGCAACATCTGTATTCTAATGGAACAATAATTCTGTAATTTAGCTACCGTCAACTAGAACGCACTAGCATTGTAGATTTCTTTAATTTATATGTGGGAAATTTTAAATTGTGATATTCGAAATCAATCAATGTCAACGACTCATTGTTTGTTATTTAAAAATTTATCTTGCCAATAGTTGTTCAAAAAGAAGTACCCATTTGAAAGATAAACGATTTTTTAACTTACAGGATATCTGCACTTGAAACTTTGCACCTTCATTTTATTCTATTTTTAATCCATAATCTGTATAAGCAGATCAAAAAATGAATTGTTAAACTTTTGCCAACAATTGATTGCAAAACTGTACAATAATAATGCGAAGATACCGCGTGTTTCATTTAAATGTTCCTAGCTCTAATGAAAACACCTGTTATTTGATGAACGATTTAAAAAATATTTCAATGAGGAGGGTCTTTAGAGATCATTTTGTCAAAATTTGAAGCCCGTAGCTCACCGGGAAATTGGTCAAAAACGCTCGTTTTAGAAAAGTTACGATTTTTGAAATCGAGATAAACACTCGCCATTTTTCTCAATTTTTTCCTGGAAAAAACACGAAGAATTCCTACCCGTTCCAGAATAAAATGAGGCAAACGAATAAAATCAATTTTGGGAGCATCTTCGAGGTGTTCTTAATTATTCTATGTGCAACTCGTTTTTTAAAGTGACAACATTCGAAACGATCGTTTTTGACCAACTTTCCGGTGAGCTATATCGCTCAAATTTTGCCCAAATGATCTCCAAGGGCTTGCCTGTAAATTCTTAAAATATTCTCCAAATCACTCGTTAAATACAAAAGCTAAGAACAAATAAGGGAAACACGGGGTATAAAAATTTTGAATGTCAATTTATCTTTGATAACATAATGATTAGTTTAATAATTATTGTTTTAGCTCAGTTTATCAAAGAAAAAATCTAGAAATAAGTATTTAATAATTAATTGAAGTGTTGTTTATATAGTACATTTATTAACTTTTTATCAATGGAAAAACTGGGCAACAATCAAGTTATCGTTCACATCAATTTGATTGCTACCATGCGTGTTCTGATAACATTTTTTTTTTCTCTTAAATACTAAAACTATTGTTAAGCTTCTCACAAATTTCGCTATTAAAATATAAAAAACTTTAAGTGCATTGTTGTTTTATGTATTATCAAAAAATACGAAAACTGATAAAGCAGGTTTATGTTATTCGTATAAAAGTAAAATTGAAGGTGAACGCCGATCTCTAGTAAATTAAAGACTACTGCGAAAGGTAGTTAATTAATTAAGTAATACAATGGAGAAGAAATGTACGTGTCGTGTAAAAGTCTATTTGGCTTTGACAATAGTGTCTATAGTGTTATTGATCGTGTCACTAGTTTTAGCTTTCAAGATTATTCCGGATATTATTCATATTGAAATTGCAAAAGTATATATCGTCATTTAATTTTTTTCAATTATTAATTGTTGAATTTTGTAAAGAGCGTCCGTTTGGAGAACAACACCGACCAATTTGATCGATTTATGAAGCTACCGTTCCCGTTGGATTTCAGTGTTTATATGTTTCAAGTTGAAAATCCGGACGAAGTTCTACAAGGCGCCAAGCCGAACCTAACACAAATCGGCCCCTTTGTGTACAAGTAAGTTTCAGCTTATAAAAATCACAGAAACAGAGAGACAAAGCCAGATGTAGGCACGGTCTTTATGGGATGTAGTCCAGGGCCCAATCGAAGAGCTCCATGGCGCTCAAAAGACTCAAGATAAAACTCCTTTGTTCATAATTTTTCCTATTTAATAAAAATTGAGCATTTTATAGCGAAATGTGGAATGTGGAGCCACAATTAACCCAAATTTATTGTAATTAAAGTTAGCGATCCGCCCCTTGATTCTGCATTCAGCTACCAAATTCGATCGGATTTTGGAGCGGATAACGCCAGATAAAATCTTCACTTATCAAGATGAACAAGTGGATGGGCAAAGTTAAAGTCTTGTTTCCTGTCATTCAATCGATCTTGAAATTTCGATAACCGTCTAAAATTGGCGATTTTGCAACCTTGTACTTTTATATTAGAATCAATTTCTATTAAGAAAATTGTTTATCTTCAATTGAACAAGTAACACGTGGTTAAAATGGTTATCTTAACTACTCACCAAAATCAATAAATGAGATTGATAGATTTCCTAATTAAGCGGTTCAGTTTTGGAATTATTCTGGAGAAATTTTCCGCACTTTCAACATAACATTTTCTTAAATCGGAAATGAAGCCCTGGATAATCTTTGATAAAAATAACAAATAAAAATCACGATTACTCTTCGAAATTGTGGCAATGTATCATTTATGCTTCTTCAATTGTGGAAAAAGATTTCTTCATAGATTTCGATTTTTACAGTGAATCAATGGAGAAATTGGAGCACTTTTACGACACATCAGACGATTCAATTTCCTACACAACAAATTTAACGTTTACTTTCGATCAAGAAGCATCCAATGGTCTTGATGAGAATCAAAATATCACAGTACTAAATCCTCCATATTGGGTAAAATTGAAATAATTGAAGCAACAAAACGATAAATTCATTAATTTTAGATTACACTACAAACAGGTGAAGAACTCGGCATGGCTTCGATAATATCCTACTGTATGAAATATTATTTCGCCTCGCACAACAGCATGTTCATTACAGCCACAGTACGCGAGCTCCTATTCGATGGAATAATCTTCATGGAACCACCGAACGATATCTTGTGTTGGATCACTTTCGGAACGGTTTATACAATCTCAGCGAGTAAGAAGTTCGTCGATAAAGTGCCAGATGGGACGTTGAGATTCAGTTACCTCAATTATGTAAGTAGTTTCGTTGTACATGAACGAATTTAAAGTATTATTTATAACAGAAAGTTCGCTCCAATGATGGTTTGTATACGGTGAATCGGGGCATCGATGATGTCTCCCAATTGGGCAACATTATGCGCCTCAACAATGAAACTCACACGAAAATTTGGTCGACGGACAATTCAACATGCGATGAAGTTAAAGGTACCGATTCAACAATATATGCGCCTTATATAGAAACCGATTCAACATTAAGAATTTACTCTACAGATATCTGTCGGTAGGTTTAAATTCGATTCAATCAACCTAAATTTTAATCTTTTCGTTTGTCTAGATACGTTGCGATCTATTATAAAGAAGACGGCACTTATAAAGACGTAGACGGTTTACGTTTCAGTACAACAAATCAAACATTAAGGGCATCCACTGCAAATCCAGCAGATGATTGTTTCTGTTCGAACAGTACAAAAGATTTAAACGGTACAGCGAGTTGTTTCCTCGATGGAATTCTGGATCTCCAACCGTGCCTCGGTGTACCTGTCCTACTATCATTTCCGCACTTTCTAGGAGCTGAACAGTATACGAAATACGTCGACAATATGCACCCGAATGCCTCCATCCATGAGACAGCTCTGCTAGTGGAACCGGTAATTCCCCATCGTTTTATTAACAATTCAATTACTGAAGAATATTTTAGAATACTGGTACGCCGCTAATGGGAGCTAAACGGATACAATTCAACACGGTTGTACGGCCAATTGACGGTGTACAACAATTTGAGAATGTGTCGAGGAGTGTTTTGCCTCTATTTTGGATCGAGGAGGTAAATTCTGAATTGATTCTAATTTGTAAATACACGAAATTATATAATTTTAGGGAGTTGAACTGCCTGATGACTACATTGATTTACTAGACGATTTATATTTCAATAAAAAGAAGCTGGCTGATATAATCCAGTGGACTTTTATGGGCGTATCAGCCGGTATGACTGTGATCTTTACTACTGTATTCGCACGAGTACGATTTTTCTAATTTGTTTATAAATAAACACATTTTATACCAACTTTGTTATTACTAAGAAAATTACAAGAAAACACCCGTAAATTTCGATTACATATATTATCGTTCTAATTTAAACAAAATTACATATTATAACATAAATTGATTTAACAATCTAGAACCTGAACGTAGCTCCGATGTTATAGGTCGTTGGTTTTCCGGGTTTTTCTACAAGAACCCCATGAGCATCAATTCTCTCGCTCTTCTTATCGAATTGATGCGTTCTCTCGACGATATTACCGAATTCGTCTCGTGTTTCCATCGTTGACCATCCTGGCACGTGTCGGTAACCGCCGTTAAGACCCCTTTGAGCTGTGGTTGTTACAATTATTGTCAATATTGTTAGAAAGAAAATTAAACAAATTTTCGGTGACATTCTTTTGATTGTAATACAATTTAAATAGCAATTATGATTAAGTCTACATGCAACTGATGATTTTTTGATTGATTTGGGTGTTTTTATACGTTATACATCAATAGGAGAAATATTACCTAATTGTAGAAAAATCGGGGAATTTTTGATTTTATTACTATTGGACTACTGCAATATTGATATGTATGTGTTATCACAACAGTTAAGGAATTCCCAAACATAATCTAAATATTTCTTATTATTGTTATCATCATTATTATTAATAATAATATTATTATTATTATTACAATTATTGTCCCTTGCTGTCACAAGATCTTTGACTAGATTCTTATTATTATCTTTTATTTTTTAATTGAATCGAATCTAGTCTAGTTTGTGGTACGATCTGTTCGTAATCAGATCCGACCACAAACTAATTTGTAAAAAATTCCTATCTGTCTCGCTTGATCCAGCATAGAATACTGGCTGAAATAAAAGAACAAATCCCAACATAAGCTACCCGGAATCGTGTTGGTAATAGAAAAAAATTGAAAGCCTGCGCTGGTATCCAAAATATACAACTTGCTGTAAATGTTGGCCCGAATTTCCTTCGACATTCTTCGAAAATATCCTCCTTACCTTCCAGTACACTGTTAACTAATAATCAATAATTATAATCAATAAATGTGAATAATCGAATTGCTTACAAACGTAAAATGAAACGCATAATGGGGGTGTTAAAACGAATTGATCCATGAAAAGCTTTTTGCTGATAATTTGCATAGATGTTCCCACGTATTTCTTATCCAACCATTCGTACCTATAATTGGAGCAACATATTAGTAATGGATTTGAAGACTTGTTGCATTAAATTAACAACAAAAATAAAATACCATGCTACCAATACAGGACCTTGCATAGTTGCAGCATAAATTGTGTATCTAACAAAAACTGCAGTATCGTACGGTAAACTTTTTTCAGGCTAATTGATAAAAACAAACGCAATTCAAGCAAACTAAAATTTTAGAAAAACCGGCTAATTTTCATCGATTCTAACAAACTTACGACTATCTTCCTTTCGACGGTTTGTTGGCAGAGTTCAGCACCGAAAAATAAACCGCCATAGACTATCGAATTTGCTAAATATGGGTGTTTTGTGAATGTTTGTTTGATTACTGCTGCTAGTGTTGTTGCCCCTTTGAACATCCTGCAACTGGAATATTGTTAAATTAATATATGTTTAAATATGACAAGAATCGCGTAAACGTACATTATCAACAAATTCTCTACATTTTTATAAATTAAATTTCGCTGTAGACGTTTAACACGACTACATCACAATTCTACTTGTTGCGCAAGAACGAAATCATTGATTTTGATACTTACACTTTGTCAATTATTCATATCGAAAATTAAGCGGGTTGGTGAATTTACAACTGCCTGTAATAAGAGGATGTTAAATATTAGACGATATTCGCTAAAATGAACAGCAGCTCATTATGAATTCCATCACAGAATGCTCGCTCATGATAAAAATCATAAATATATCGACTAAAATTATAACGCGACTATAGTTATAGGAATTCTTTAATTTCTAGATTTGATTTGTAGTGAAATATAAGTTGTAGTTTATCCTGAGTGACGATTTTCATTATCGTTAAATCAATTAAATAAACCACTGTAGAAATCGCGTTTATGAATGAATTTCGCAATCATAAATGACCGGGTAGCAGTTTACAGGCCACTTACTTTCGACCTAGTTCATTGCCTCCATATTTTTCACTACAAATCAACAACTAGTAAGAAAATAATAAGAAAACACCAGACGACGAAGTAAAGGGGTTAAGGCTGTCGACATTACAGAGCCCTCGATCTAGTCTTCGATTTTAAAGAAAAACAATCAGATTTTGGCATTATCTTGTCAACCATTATTTTAAATCAACAATTATTTAAAAAATAGCTGTCATTGTCAATAAATTAATTTGACTTTATTGATCTAAAATGGGTGGATTTATAATAGGAATTATCTACTCACAGTTTGGTTTTATTCAAATAATTTTTCGTAATTTTGAAGCAAAACACTGACCCAATTTAGACGATGCTTCCCAATAAAAACAATTGCTTTAAATGACATAAATGTTTATTTATTACAACATTCAACCAAAAATTTATGGCACAATTGGTTATAAAATTCAATCAAAAATCAGTCAGTATTGTTAATTTCCAAAAATTAAAAAAATTACATAGAACGATGAAATTTAGCCGATTTTCGTTTGCGCAAAATTTCCAAAATAACGTCTCCATGCTTGATCGTTTTGAACAGCGAAACAGCCTCCGTGTGCGTTAACCCACGTAACATCATTTGATTTACTGATAAAATCAAATCTCCTATAAAAATAGATTTGAATGGAAATGAATAGGAATGAAGAGTGTTTGTTTACCTTCTTGAAGATTCGACTCAGCCGCCTGTCCGTTTGGGAAGATCCTTTTAACATAAATGCCCATTTGTCCTCGCGGTGAGTCACGTCCACCGACAACAGAGAATCCTAACGATTTCCAGCCGGGCCCTTTCCGGAATATGACGGTTAATTTTTCATTTTCTGGACGATTCATTGATGATATTGTGCTCGATGAATACGTCGACAATTTCCTTAATTTACCACCATCATTATTTCCTGCTTTATCAACGGTATTGTCATCAAGGTTCCTTTTTGGAGTCAATCGTGGATTGAATGGGACGAATTTAATCTCATTAGTGGCGGTAGAAGAGACTGGTGTGCATCGTCTTAAGATTATTTTAACATCGCCCAATTCTTGTTGTAGCAGACGATTAGCAGTAATCGTCGGTAGGCCTTTTAAATTACGCCCATTAATCTCGATGATTTCATCGCCAATTTGCAAATAACCTTGTCTATATTTTAGAATGATTAAATTTAAAAATTATACTCTATTTATAGACGGATTCATACTTATCGGCTAGTGTGGCTGGTAGAATTTCTGAGATGAAGAAAGCCCCAGTCCGGCCCGATTGGAAAACCACTTTCGGACTCAATTTCACGCCGAATAGCTCGTTTTTCCTCAATTTCAACGTAATCTCTCTGCAATTATCGTCGATTTTCACGTTCTGAAAACGGTCGGTTAATTTGTTGAAAGTCGATCGTGGCCGTTTTAATTTATTCGATTTAATTTTGTATTTCTCATGATTACTATCACTGTCATCGGCCGTGTCTGTATCATCATTATAATAACGACAATCTTCATTTTGTTGTTGTGATTTGAATGAACTTTTAGGTGAATCACTAATATATCCACTTTCACGTGCCGATTTCTTTGATTGTTTCGATTTATCACGATTTCTCGATGGTAGAATAAAATTGGTTAAACTCGTTAGACTGCCTGTTGATGAGGTTTTCTTCGTTTTGATATTCTGCGTTAAATCATCGGTTTCATCATCCGATTTACACGAACGTGTTGTAAACAAATTCTTGATTGATTTGAAATGGGAGATTTTCGATTTCTTCTGCGGTTTTGATGACATCAAATTGTCATTTGATGATAATTGTGAATTAAACATCTTCTCAACGAGATATTGATCATTACTCTTCTGTATAATTTTCAAATAATCTAGAAATTGTTTCTGGCTTAGATCGATCGAAATTTGCGGTGTTTTCGTTGAACTCTGCACCTCCAAACTGAAGTCTTTATATTTATTGTAAATACTTTTCAGTTGGTTCTCGCTAATTTCCAGACCGTCCTGAAATTCTTTAATTTATCCGGCAACAATTAGAGAGCAATTCGTTTTAAAATAAAATACTAACCGGCGTCTTTGTTGGTTGTACTGGATGTACGTGAAATTGTTGATGTTTTCCAGTCATTATCGCTCAAAACTGATAAATTCACCAGTTGTAGATTAGGGTCGGATGATTGTCGCCTAAAGAAGCGCATTTCTCTCGATTCGGTTACTCCATTGTGTGCCTCACAGATATACCACAATAAACAGTACTTAATAATTGCAAATCAACAGTTTGTTTGCGTCCCTTCTCTCGATTTTCTCTCGACGAATTCGAACGGAAATTGGATTAATGAAGGCGATCAACTATTACGATATTTAATTACAAATTATTATTGTGTAATTGAATCTCCAACAAACTAGGAAACTAGATTTAATCGTTCAAGACAAACTGTGGAATGGAGGAAAACAGATTGATGATTACGGGTTTCCAACACCCACTTATCTTTCACAAAATCCACATCCATACGATCAAAACAAAAAGTCAACAATATATTTTGCAATAACTCCAGTATAATAAATAACGATACATCAAAACAAGCCCAACAGGCCATATGTTGTGAGTGTAAAATTAATTAGCTAATTAATTAACATGCTTTTTCTATAAATGTATATGTATAACAAAAAAGACGAAAAATCGACAGAACTAAGAATAAGATTAGCCACTTATAGCCTGTGTAGGTTCGCTATAATTATTTATTAATAACGGATATACGTAGGATGATTAACAAGGTGAAAAGAATCTTTATTATTAACAATCGTATTGCAGGTTTTGTTGTTGTTGCCTTTTAAAGATTATTATTGACTAATAAAATTAAAAATTCCACAATGAAACGGCGCCAATCACTCGTCTGATCCAGAAAATTTAAATAAAGTGAACGGCACTGTAGGAATTTCTCAATTATTCGTCATTTATTCCCCATAATTTGTATACTATCACAAATAATTCTCGGTTTGTAACGCGGATATTAAATGTCTCTCCTCCAGAAATTTCAACATAATTAAAAATAACAACGTCCAAAATATCCTTCAGAATGATTTACGCTAAATTCACACAATTTTCGTAACTCGTATTTCTCCATCCCACAGGATCGTAAATTTAAAAAATTACCCAACTAAATCGATCAACAATTCGATTTTAAATCCACCGCGACGACAAATTTACGTGATATTTAAACACTAATCCAACATGCAGATGTATTTTATAGAAGAAAATTTCAAATGTACGATTTTAAATCGACCGCCTTATGCAGCCAATCAGAAGCTACACGTGTACACCGTTACTATGGCGATAATATCGCGCGAACTTTGAATTGATTAGACTTTCCTGCTGGTAATTCTCAAATAAATTCGATTTACATTACATTAACAACTTAGACGAAAATTGACACTTGTGGCAATTGATTAAAATAAATTTTGAAGCAAATAAGGTATTTTTATTGTCTTATTTTTAGAAATCAAATGATAATTTGACAACACTGCAATTATGATGCACGCTTGCTTGTGTCAGATTTCATTGTTTTATTTGACGATAAAAGGTCATATCGTTTTCTAATTGCACCAGATGGAATTAGAAAATTTAATTTATCCGATAAGAGTTTTATTATAGTTTCATTTTAATTAGTTGCAAGATTAATAAACTAACTATGGATCACGATAGAAATACGTTAATAAATAGTTCAAGTCAATCGTCTTCTGGCTACGATTCTGTCGTAAGTAGTCCATTTGTTTAAAAATTGGAGAGTAATTTGTTGAAATTTCCAGGGGAATATCCTTGAGAGTACTACAACAGTCCCTGGTGATTCCCCAAGGAGATTACCACAATATCTCGCGGGACTTACAGGTAATTAAAAAAAAATCACCCGTATTGTTTATGATTATGTGAATTTCTTTGTGATTCCTTTATAGCCACCCTATCGGCGTTATCAACTGGTATGATCCTCGGTTGGACTTCGCCAATTCTCGATGAACTGCAAAATGGTGATTTTCATAATATAACAGTTGACAGTAATGAGATGGGTTGGATTGGATCATTTGTAACATTAGGTGCGATGTTCATTTGTATACCAACTGGTTTCTTATGTAATTTAATTGGTACAAAATTTACATTAATTCTATTGATGATACCATTCACATTCGGTTGGTTATTGATATTGTTCGCTAAATCTGTGTTAATGTTGTATTTTGGTCGTTTTATTTGCGGTATAGCAACCGGTGGTTGTTGTGTAGCTGCACCGTTATATTGTAGCGAAATTTCCAGCCGAAATATCCGCGGACAATTGGGTAGTTTCTTTCAATTGATGGTAACAATCGGTATACTTCTAGCGTACATATTTGGTAAATTCCTATCGCCGATAAATTATACGATTATTTGTTCAATATTTCCGTTAATTTTCTTCTTTACGTTTATTTTCCAACCACAAACGCCTGTCTATTATCTTAAAAACGGTTTGTACGATTTATCGTTTAAAACTTTAGAATATTTACGCGGATATGAACACGATAATCAAACCGAATTGATGGCAATTGAGAATACATTAAAGGAGAATTCGCAAGTTAAACTATCTATGAATGATTTATTCCGTAAACGTTCGTTTCGTCGAGCATTATTAATAGCGTTTGCATTGATGTTTTTCCAACAATTTGGTGGTATCAATGCTATTATTCTATATACGACTGATATATTTAAATCATCAAATATTGAATTAGATCCGAAAACTGCAACAATCATTATTGGTGTTTTCCAAACAATCGCCACGTTCTCATCGTCATTAATCATTGATCGTTTAGGACGTCGTTTATTACTATTAATTTCATCAATGATAATGTCATTATCAACTTGTTTATTGGCATTCTATTTCACATTAAAATATCGTATTGATTCCGATCATACAATTCTAAATGAAATTAATTTCCTACCAATATTAGCATTATGTTTATTTGTAATTGTATTTTCAATTGGTTTAGGACCAATACCATGGATGATATCATCTGAGATATTTACAAATGATGTTAAAAATATTTCTAGTTCGTGTGTTGGTACATTTAATTGGTTTCTAGCGTTTCTAATAACGAAATTCTATTTACAGATTAATGATTGTGTAGGGCAGGATGTTACATTCTATGTTTTCTCTAGTGTTAGTTTAATTGGTGCTATATTCACTTATTTTATTGTACCGGAAACAAAAGGGAAAAGCATCGAACAAATTCAAGACGAATTAGAGAATTAAGGAATATTTCTTTTACTTTTTATTTAGTATGATTTTATCTAGTGGGAAATTTGAGTATAATTTTATTAATGTAGATATCGTGGTAAGATTTACGGTTTATTGTTCACAAATTTCAGTGTTTTCAATTTAAGGCGACCGTGTCTTTATTGCCAAATTAGCTACTTGTGTTCTTATAATATTGGAGTACATTCCAAATCTGTATATTGGGACAATTTTAAGTTGTTTTGACTTGAAATTATCTTATTAATTATCTTTTACGGTTAAGTTCCTGTAACTATAACTGAAATAATTGTTTCAACAAAATTCTCAGGATTGTTAATTGGTGTCATACAAAGAGATTTAAATGTGCTTAGTTTTCGTTGTGATATAGTTGATAGTTTATGGGAATATTAAGCTGGAAAATGTGCAATTTTATTCTTAAATATTCTTTGTTTAAGTAAAATTGTTGTAAATCGTAGGCTTTTAAAAGAGGCTTTAGCCGGATCAATATTTTTATATAGTTATGTTTTTGAAAATTTATAAATGGGTGCTAAAATCTCAAACAGGACTCGAATTTAATTAAAAAACGAATCTATTTTTTCTGGTATATATTTTATCGTGTTCTAGTCACAATTAAACAATATTATCAAAAATTAAATGTATTAATTTGTACACACATAAATATCAATGTAGATATATTTACAGAAAATTGTTTTCTTTCCCATATCTTTTATCACACTGGTATATTATTCGCTCTTATACTCTCACCACTACCACCACCACCATCGCCGCTACTACTACCGTCACTATTTGTTGATTTCAAACTTGTACGTGATAGTGATGAATAAGATCGATTCAATTTTAAACATTTACAACAACATAAATCCTTCATTAATCCACCAAGACTTTCATTGGAAGCCGAACGAAATATACCGCTGGAAACATCCTCAATATTTGTATCACCAATGAATTCTTGTAGATCAGTTTTTGGGAAACCTTGACTATAATATAATTTAATTGTATCATACGCGTCCATTATGACCGATATAAACAAACTTAATATAATATAAATGTATAAACTAATAAAACTATAGAGATAGACGCGACTAAACCACCATAACATTGTTGATTTAGTTGACATTATTGAGAATGTTGCAAACATATCATCACCGTTGATCAATGAAAATAGACATTCACTTGTTGTTGAAATTGAACGGAATTTTAAATGATATGGCCCTAGAATTAACCAACCACAAAAGGTGAAACCGCCATAAATTAGTAGGGCACATAGAAGAAATCGTGCTACTTGTGGTGTTGCTTTCTCTAATGTTAATATTACAACATTATAGGTTTTGAAGAATCCTAAATAGCGCAATACACCAAACCATACAAGCATATTACCACAACCTAAAAATAAACTACAAACATTCCATTGATCACTCGTGAAATCTCTACGCTCTATTTGTTCTTTAATCGATGATCCAATTATAATTAAGAAATCGTTGATAATTATCATAATGTACCATAAATTTAAAAACTTGCGTTTATCAACACTGGATAGAGGTCGACCAAAGTTTTGTATAAAGAATTTGTTTGTTATCGTTTTTAATTGTTGTGCTCGCCATACAGCCCGACTACACAACACTAGCGATACTACACATATCAGTATTACCAAATAATTCAACAGACTCCTTAGAAACATAACAATCTCGTTATCGGTCACATATTCAGTGTCACCTTTACACATCAGGCGTGTCGGTTCAGCATCCAACGACAATAACATCTGACCGTCATGATCTAAATTATCGAAAACAATCGTTATATCGAACCGATAACAATTCGGTGGTGATATAAATCCGGCTGCTTTTAAATTGACCGTTTTCAATGAGAAACTCAATGTAGCCCGTGCCAATGCAGAAAAATTAATATACAATTTCTTTGTTAAGAAATATTTTGAACCGAACATTTCGTCACTAATTGTAATATTCGTGCAATTCTCAATAATTTCCGGATCGAAAACGTACGATTCATTAAAACCAAATATGACACCTTTTTTGAATTGGTACAAACACAATAACATTTCAGCCATTGTATTGTCTTCATTTGTATACGAATATGGACCAATAGCTTCACTTAAATTCGCATAACTACCATAAGCATAATCTATAGTATCATAGAATTCGTCAATTTTATAGATGGCTAATGGTCCACTAGCTGGCGGATAAGCATTCACTTCTCTTGTTGAATCCCAATCTTTTAAAAACAAATGCGAGAATGTTATACGATTATCCCATGTATAATTAACATGATTGTAACGACTGTATGCAAACAGACATAATTGTAATGTTACTAAAATGATTTTAATTAACTGTACGACGAATTTATACGGTAAACGTTTCTTTGCTTGCCATTTTTCAATTGGATTCATAAAGAAAAATTGCAATTTCCGACGCATCTTCTCTTCGGTTAATAATGATTTTGTTGAACGGTGACAGCATTTTTGAGACGTATCGGTATTGTAACAATCAGCTATTGAATCCATATCGGGTGTATTTCTTAAATCACCCATATTTCGCCCCAATTTCCACTTACAAAACACTACACATTGTTAATTATATGACAGTTTATCTAACCCTTTTAATAATCATGCACATAACAAATGACACTACGTCAACTTTATATCGTCTAAATATCGCTCTTAATAAATAAACAAAAATTATCTTGTATTTTAAACAAACTTAAATGCACGAGTATTGATCGTGTTTAGTTGTAACAAATTTATTTAAACTATTTATTTATTTTTTTTGTAAAAATGTAGTTTAATTGTGGTTTTAAAATGTTGATTATATTAAGTGAGCTACAATTAGAAGAACAGGTGTCACTAGGGTAGCTGACAGTATTTAAGTCACATAACCTTGCTTTATGTTATTTTGCGTAAGAACGTAGTCCGTTTTATGATTTTTTTGTTATGTGAAAAAGAAAGGAAAACGGTAAAAAATGACAAATATCGAAATTAAACATCTGTTTCGTACAAGAAGGTAATTAACCACATTATATTTCTGTTATTTGAGTAATTTTTTTCGCATTTTTAGGTTGCCCGAGAATGAATTGAAATTAATCTGTTTACTGTTCTATATACCTGTTGGTTTGGTTTTATTTATTTTAAGAACAATCTTAGGATTTGTTGTTATATTAATAGGCTGTAGTCTGTCGGATACGCCGATTGTCCATAAATTAATAAATAAAATAGCATGTCTAACATTAGGTATAACTGTAACAGTTGAGAATCCGGAAAAGCGCGAAAATGTTGAAGTTTTCATCAGTAATCATGTCTCAGTATTCGATCATTTGGTTATCCATACAGCCACCGGTTCAGTTTCTGTATAATACAATAATTTTTATTTCGAATTTTGTTAATTTGAAGTTTTTAAAGCCTGGTAATGGTGAGATGCATCCACTTCTAGCTCGTGGTTTAGGTTTATATAATTTCGGTAATCAATCAATCAATTTAGATGTATTTAAACGTAATATAAAACAACTAATAAGTGAACAAAAAATACCGATACATTTTACACCAGAAGAGAAGATAACTAATGGTAATGCTCTAATTAAATTTAAAAGTTTACCATTTACATTTGCAACAAAAGTACAACCAGTTTGTGTAAATGTTGATCGTCCATTCTTTGATATATCGATAACGACATTAGCTGCTAATTATTGGGTTGATTTCTTATATTTTATGTTTACACCGTCAACAAATTACAAATTGAAATTCTTACCGTGTATGGAGAAGAAGAGTCTTAATGATGACGAGTTTGCTGAGATTGTTCGACAAAGTTTAGCCACAACACTTAAAGTAATTGTCAATTTAACTTAATTATTGATTAATTTAAATAAATTTGCTATAAAAGGTGGAAGCTGTGGAATTTACAGCTGCTGATTTAAACGAATGGGAGAAGCGACAAATTGCCGAACAACAACGACAACAACAACAACAATTACAACAACAGAACCCAGCAAGATTGAATGTTGATGGTGAGATTCGTAGTATGGCGAATATGGTGAAGGAAGTTTTACCGCATGTGCCGTTAAATACAATCTATAAAGATTTGAGTAAGTCATTTTAAAATTCTACACGGCAATATTGTAATTTACTTTGTCAATTTGTGTTAAAGTTAGGACAAGAAACGTAGATACTACAATTACGAATATTTTAGAAGGTCGGGTACGTTTTATACCAGAACGATCTCCAATTGATGTTCCTAAACCTTCAACATCATCGACAATTAATCAACAATCACAATCATCGGCAACAACTTCAACAACGACATCAACTGATGGTTTCAATACAGCAGCTGCTGTTTTTGGTAAAAACGCATTTGAACGGAATTTGTCGTTCCAGGAGCGTAAAGAACGATTGATTGCAAACGCTCGCCGGCGATATATCGAAAAACACAATCTTGGTATACCAATTTAACACACAAACAGGAACAAGCAGACGTCTAAATGGAGAGAATATTAGTGGGATATGGTTAGATTTTTATTATTAGAATTTATACGTTTTTTTTTCTACTCATTCTTAGAGAAAGAGCAACTTTTTGCGTTCGTTTCGTTGGCATCCTTTCAGACTTCAGTAATAAATCTTTCAAAAAAAACATTGTTTTATTATTATTAAAACTATGATAGTGTCAATGGTAATGGAAAAATTGCCAAAATTTTATTAAACAATGTTTATTCGATTGATGTCTTTTTTACTTCAATTATCAACTAAATGATTTTTTCTTTTAACATAAAATCTAATACTGAAATAGAAGAGAAATTTTGATTTAATAGTTCACACACGAAAACAAAAACAATTATAATAAATTACAAAAGATGTCCATTTGTGAATCAAATGTTGGAATTTTTCTTAGATATAAATCACTAAAAATCGTGACATTCCTCTAATTGTAAGTAGTCTGTTGTTTCAACAATATAAACTACCACCTTCATTCTGTAATAGATGTGCACGTACATATTTACTGATCTTATCCGATAAGTTTAATTTGATGACATCTTTTTCGAAATCTTCCAAATGTCCGACACCAACCAAATAACCATTGAGACGCGCCGCCACATGAGATGTCTGCAAAGATTCGTTTGCTAAGCCTAATTCATCGCATAGCCATGAGTGTTCTTGTAGGCGATATTTTTGATGATAACTGTAAATTGGACATGAAAATTTTAGTGTCGGTTGGTAAGGGATGGACAATTTATTACTCTTCAGCCGGATAGAATGGCCCAGCTGGTAGAATCTCAGTGACCAGGTTGTCGCTGTGCTTTGCCGCTTCTTTCTTCAATGAAATCTCCGCGACCCGTTTCTGATCATCATCGTGATATAAAATCAACGACATATATTGTCTTTTGATGATTGTTGTTAAACCGTACTCGTGATTAGCCCAAAATAGTTTTAATAAATCCTCATAACTGATGGTTTTTGGATCGTAATCAATTTCTATAACTTCTGTATGGTCTCCTCTGATTTTTAAAGATTTTTATTAGAATTCCAAAGGGGTGCGTTTTGTGATTACTTACAATTTTCTGTATTGTGGATCGAGAGAAGAGCCACCTGCATAACCAACTCTAGTTCTTAACACACCCTGTTGTGCCCCGAACAAAGCATCACATGCCCAAAAACAGCCCATACCAAAAGTGGCCTTCTTAAATGGTACGTTAATTTCATGCAAAATACTCGGCATTCTCGCTGAAATCAATCAATAATGATAAAATATTCAAGGCTATCATTGGCTTGTATTTATAGGCTAAATAATCTTTCAATGTCAGTTGACATTGCGAATTGTCAATTTTTTAGTGATAAGGTTACTTGGACAATAAGTATAACAAAAAATTTTCATGAAATCATGTTGTAATTTGAAAGATAAGATAAGCTACGATTATATCCGGTGGATTTTATCGGTTGCAACAGAAAAACCAAGAATTGTAATCTTGTATTGGTTTTTTTCTTTAATTAATTTTAACTGGAGCAAACCGTTGCGGCTAATTGAAAATGGATGCGCCAAATCGGTCAAAAAGTCTGGACTCGATACATTTTTGAACGTAGCCTTGCCCCCAATCCGTCCAATACTCTACGCCACGGTGCATGATGCAATACTACCGTACAATTACAATCGACGTTAAACGATCGAATTTAACCGTAAAAGAAACAATGACCGTAGTCCAAATTTTTACCAATTGAACTCGATTAGAACAAGTGTTCCGAATCAATTGAACTTGATAGTTTGACGGCTTTCTAATGAGAAAATATTTCAAAAAATTAACATGCCAGACAGGATAAAATTTTTGATCGATAAATTCGTATTGGAAGAATGTCGAATATAGCCGTAGGCTGTAAAATTTACGACAAGACAGAAATTGGCGGTTCTGTTTCTACATAAATTAGAAGAATGTCCGGCTCTTGAAATTGGTAGAAAAGCCGATTATTTCGTGTTGCGCGTCATGGATTTTCCCCAATATTGAAACCAACAAAACTACGTGGCAAGAGACAAACTTACCTTTTTTATTTTTCCTGAATAATTAAAAAAAAATCCGTAATTTGAATCGGCAGAGATTCTTCGTTCTGATGCACAACTGAACCGGACGGCGGCACTACGCAAAGTGCTGTTTCGTCAGACGAACTTCAATTTTATTCCTGCGTCTCGTGTCGTTAGTTCAACTTCCCCCTGCTAAGTCAGCACGTGATCCTATCAGGTGGATTCTTCTATTGATAGATATAATCGATTTAATTGTTTTTATTATTGTTTATGATTTTTAAAGGCTCCAGTTTTGATTAAATCGATGAGGCAAGAAGAAAATAAAAATATTACCCAATTTCGAGTATCAACGATAAATAATAATAATAATGCCACGACTATCGGGCGTCCCATTTAGAGACTCTTCAAGTCGACAGTAATGGAGATTTGTCGCAAATTCATCTCATTTCGACGTATCGCGAAACGCTCTGGCCGATTATAATCGAAAATTTCAGATATAAGAGCGAATGTCGCACGTGTAAACCTTGACAATTGCAATCTCAACAGGTAATTGGGAGGTGTCCGGTAAATTTGGCGAATTTAGACACGACACCGTGTAAATAATGGCATCCAAGAAATTACAACAACTTCAATAACAATTATTGTTATTATCATTATCACTAGAATAATTAGTGATTAGCTAACATACAAAGTAATATCTAAGAGAAAAAATCCCAGATTTCATATTAAAAAAAATGCTATTAATTCCGCAAATTAATGGAAATATTACAGTCTTTTGATAACCTTTTTTATAACGAGAAATTTTGCAAATATAGTAAATAATAATAGAAAAAATATTAAATTTATGGCATCATTAAAAAAAATGCTAATTTTACTGTACACCAGCATAAAAAACTAGAACGGTACGTTTAAAAATTTGCACCTTTCAATTTTTTGTTGTCGAAAATAGAAAAGGTAAAAATAAAAATTATTGCATCATTGTGTTTACGAAGAAGCAGATCTCGTTTCTTTTCTTTTTCATTATTGTTTTTATGCTTTCTTAATCATATCACATTGTTTTTGATGCTTTTTTCAATAACTTTTTATTTGTCGTATTGTTATTATTATTGTTGGCGTTGTTTAACAACATAGCAACAGACGGGTTTTGTAATATGAAAATAAAAATATAAACATCCCAGTCCCTTTCTTTCTATTTAAATAGAACTTATCGGTTTTGGCACGTATCAAAGTGTATGTAAAAATTCATATATTCAAAAACTCTTCGTTATCAATATTTCATTATTATTAATTAAAATTTATCGATTGAGTCAAGTTGTATTCGTTTGCTTGTAGAATTTGTAAATTTCCGCCTGTTTCCAGTCAGCAAATTAAATTTTTGTTAATTTAAATGAACATTTCATCATCTCCTACGCTGATTTTATTGCATAGTGGAACGTATTCAATTTTATCAATTTCCACATAATGCACTGACGTTTATTAGATTTACGTTTGGAATTTCATTGCATTGTTGTATATCAGGTGATACTTCTAATACACGGCATACCAGTTAATTGAACTTTGCACACCAATACGCTATTTTTATCCAACAACAACATAATATTTATATAGTTTGAGTTAATCTGTAAATTGAAGACTGTTAATTGTAATAAAAATAGATGATTCAAACAAATTGGCATTTAAAAAGGTGCACATTTGCCAATGATGCTTCCGACTTCCAAATACTTCTCTTATGAGACGTTTTCATTTACACGACAATATCTGGTTTTGAATTGCTAATTTTGGGGCAATGATGTAAACAAAGTTCAGAGGTACACCCATTTTTAGCTCGTCTATTCACTATTGAATGTACGTTAAAGTGCCACCTTGTAATTGTAGGTTTGAATGATTGAACCGGCGCCAATGAGTTAACGACCTATGCCATTGCATCATATTTATATCATTAAAAAATACCAATTTCCCATTAATATTAAGTATTGAAGAACGAATAAAGTCCCAAATCCCAAAAATTCAAAAATACTGTACTATCAGCCACGTTTTTTACATTGATAAGGTGTCGTAACTGATAACAGGATTGAGTAACTTCATGATTTGGCTATTTAACAGCAATTTAATTTGATAGTTTTATTCTATTCTGGAAATATCATACAAAATATTGATTGATGTTCAATTCTGTTTTTTTCTCACTTAATATCTATAAAACAGAAAAATATAATACTTGAATAAATAAACTAAAAATTACACAAATCTATATACAAAAAGGGAGATGATAAATATATTGAAATTCTAATAACATTAATAATAATCGTAATCTATAAACATTTAATACAATTATTTAAGGTGCACAACCACAATTTTGTACACTTATTGCTTGAAATTAAAACAATTTACAATATCAAGTATATACAGTAAGGCCTTGTTTGAAATCTATCGCGTCTATTGAATATAAGATAATTTTTGATAGAATGCGGAAAAGGTAACCAAAGGCACTTTTATTTTTGATACAATTCGTTTGAAGACATTGGAAATTTTAATGAAATGGAAGATTTATTTAGTGGGAAAAACAAAAATCGTCTATCACAACTGTGGAATGTTTGTAGTTTGAAATTGAAATTTCAGTCGAATACTTACTCTTTTTATATCGGCTCATTATTTTCGAATCAAATAAAAGAGGAAGCAATTATTGTAAAATACAACAACGTTTCGATTGTTTATAACCAACATTATCTTCCATTGTTTCACCAGTAAAACGTGCAATATCGGTTGCTGTTGTTGTTGTAGGACTTGTTGGTGTGATTGGTGGACTTAAATTCGAATCATTATCACTCAAACTACCTATTGGTGATGTTAAACTGTTCACATCTGTACTACTGTTGCGGATTTGCATTCGTTGTTTCTTTAAATCGGCTAATGTACCATTACCATTGATTGTTACAACAACATGTACAGTCACTTTACCGTTTACATCAGTTGTATAAGAATTCTCTTTTGTTGTTGTTTGTGTTGTTGTTGTTAATGTCGTACCATTTGTCGTGTCCATTATATAATTTTCTAATATTGAATCATTATCTTTACCATCTGGTGCTTTACGATTCTCATAAATTTGTAAAGCTGTCGTATTATCTATTGAATTATCTTTCACTACTTCACCATTATTATTATTGTTGTTGTTATTTGAATTTATTGTAGAATCTAAAGTATCCAAACCCTGTAAAAATAAAGAGATTTTCAATAATTTTCCACAGTCACACAAAAATTACAATAAATTTTTCAACTTTATAGGATAAACAAATCACTGGTTTCTTCTTTTTCATTGGTAGATCACTTAAAACTCTACAAACACACCAAATGGAATTAAATTGTAAACTAAACAATTAATTACACAGAAAATTATTAAACTTTCATGTGCAATTTTTTTTATCCCATATAGTCAACGGCAAGGAAATAATTTTATTCAATATCCCCGATTTCTAACAGAAAGGAAGCTACAATCCTTTTCAATTTATATCTCAATACGGAATTTATTATGGGATTAATTACCCGTTACACGCGCCTGACTTCGAGTGAAATCAGTTATTTCTATACCTCTTGCATAATTCGCGCATTTTAAAAGAATTTTTCATTGTTTATATGATATTGCTCCAATTATTTTAAAAATTACAACATTAGGTACAGAAATGGAAATTGTACCCACCTTATTTTCGAGTTGTAATCGAAATCGCGCCTCCTCTACAGCATCTCTACGCGCCGTTAAGCCTTTATCTCTCAACGATGTTCTACGTACAGACTGTGTACGTGTATTACTTCTACTACGGCGGACTTTCTTTTTAGCTTCCGCTTGTCGTTTAATTTCCTGTTCAGTACGTAATTCTAATATTCTCTCTTTAATTTCCGGATCTTCGCATATATCCGATGGTGTTTCGTCGTGTTTATTTTTTGCATTCAAATCAGCACCAGCTTGCGATAATAATTCCAAAACTTCCAACTAAAAAACAAAAATTATTCAAATTTTTGATAATTTCGAATTGATTGAATTTACATGACCCCAACAGGCGGCGGCATGAGACGGTTGCCAATCGTCGCGATCTTTAACATCAGTACGTACATTATGGTCTAGAAGGAATTCAACAACACTCAAATAACCGTTAGCTGCAGCTATATGTAACTAGAAATGATGATAATTAATTTACTATTAAATTGGTAATAATGTCGATTTACAGGTGTAGCTCCTTGGCTATCGTACATTTCTAAATTTTCACCATTAGCTGCACGTCTCTTCAAATCGTCCAACATTTGTTGTTCGGTAGCGGCCCGTGTTTCATCGATCATTTGTTGTGTAACACCACGTTTCGCCATTTCGCTTTCAATATAATCTAAGGCTGCTTCATCTTCGCATATATCGTACGGCATATTACCATCAGCATTAACAGCTAATAAATTGGCGCCGCGTGCTATTAATATTTTAACTAATTTTAAATGACCACAAGTTGCTGCAGCATGCAATGGTGTCCATTTCTCGCTATCTTCAGCATTAACATTAGCGTTATATTCCAATAATAATAATAGCATTGCCTCATTATCATCAATACAACACTGATGTAGAGCTGTTAAGCCGTCTTCATTGCACGAATCCGGACTGACGCCCTTCATTAGAAGTCTTCTAACTATTAAAAAAATGATTTGATTCAATAAACAAGTTTTAAATGAATTCTCACCTTCGTCAATATCGTTTCTAGCGGCTGCTTCTAACAAAACAACGCTGTCATTGAAACAAATTCTACGTTTAATCATCTTTTGTTGTAGCTGTTGTTGTTGATAATGATGTTTAGAACTTTTATTATTACGAACGTACTCTTTTTCTTTTTGCATCCAAACTTTTAATTGTTGATTACGCCGTTTTCTCGCCAATAATAGCCGTTCTTGTGTTGCCATTTGCTCAATATGCGGCATCTCTTCAATTAACTCTGAATGCTCCATTATGCTCCACTTCAATCGTACACAATTAGAACAAAAATTAGAATTCTTCCCTGAAAACAAACGGATTTTTTAGTGGAAATTTATCAAAATTACCGACATAATTAGTTTTAGTATCTTATCAAAAAGATTATCTTTTAACTTACAAAAAAAGATAACTATACTGAACAAATACTTGATTCATACTAATAATAGGTGTGTGAATTTCACAAAGGGCCACTAATTATGGTAAAGCTTATTTGATTTTTGTATTATTATAAAACATAATCATCTCACTATTATCATTATAATCTTTCTAAAATTAACGTTAATGCTACCTAATTTATTTATCTTATCAATTAGCGTGAATTTTACAGGATAATTATAGCATTCACTAATTCTTTTTGTATAAAAACCGTTGTTAAGTTGATTCCAAACAGACAAAGATTGTCTTGTTTTCCCATTACTCGATTGATGGGTTGACGGAGAAGATCTCACCAATTTTCCAAAGTCTATTGAATTTTCTCGGGATCAATAAACAAAAGGAAATTGCTATTTTTCGATTAAATTTGGGACATTCACAGGTCTTGGTAATATGGAACAAAAAGAACAGTTATTTTCTCACCGAAACTATTATTAAAAGAAGAAAGAGAAGAAGAAAATACACAAAATTGACTGCGGTAATTTCGTTAGTTGAACGATATCCATTTAATCAATTACAATTGATAAAAATTCGTATTAATCGCTGATAAACTAGTGACACATGTTTTTAACTGTTGATTACATTATTATAATTGGTGGAAAACTATGAAAATAAGGAGTCGTAATTTTTAGTCTAAATAATTATCTCATCCTAGGAATTACACGGACGTTTTATTCGCTCGTCAATTTTCCACGCATACCTCCACAATTTCAAATAATCTAAATATTATTCAATCTCTAGTACATTTTAACTGTTTTTCTTTTAGTTTAAATTGAGTAGAATAGTGTTTTATTAACAGTTGTTTACAGTATTTTTCATTTTTAGAAACTTGAAGAAATACTGGTTTAAAATTTTCTTGCCCCAACTGTCTCTACGTATAAAACGTCATTATTATTGAATTATTTAATTAATATGTTATGAAATTTTTAAAAATTAAAAGTGTAGTTTATTGTAAAAATAGAAACTTGTTCCAATAAATTTTATATCCTATTTAAATCTCTTATAGCGACTAGTTCAATTAGATTATATAAATTTAATTAGAACTCTATGTGTAATCAAATAAATACACACATCCATAAAAATTATCATTATCACTTTGTGTTATACGTGTTTATTTTTAAAATTAACCCACGTAATAAAAAACAGCCTCACAGATCAATATAATTATCTACGTATGTTAACTGGCATTTGGGCAAGTTATTTACTTGGAAAAATCAAAAAGGCTCCCTATTCAAAAACGAATTAGACTCTAAATCTATTAGTAACATTGTTTGGGACTTTTCCGATACAGATAGCCCGTCTACAACACGATTTCATCATGATAAGAACAAAATCGTAATACACAATTTCATAATAGCTGATCAAATAAGAAAATTAATCGACACCGAATTTAACACACCTAAACAGGAAAATTTACACAGCTATAACTCTTTAGATTGTAGTGTTTGCTTTCCAAGGGCGTATAATCGGACAAACTATAAAATCAAAGCTATTTTTAGCTAATGATTATTAATTACAAGCACTGTAATTTTTTTAAATACCAGCAAACGTTGAGATTTACCTCGATATTATTTAGATATCTTGAATTTTTAGGGCAAGTTGGCCGAATTCTTATAATTGTGGTATTTTGGTGGCAATTTTTGTGTTGGCGGTGACAACCCTCAATTGTTTTTAATATTTCAAAATAAGGCATAATCAAAGTAGGCATCTGTGTTAGAATTCAATGCCAACTAGATTCTTTCACTTTTTTTGATTTGTTACTGATAATTCGATTTCCGGTTCCGGATGTTTGGAAGACGAAGACGATTAAGAAGCAGAAGAAGGGGAAGAAATTGGAGCACAGGTTATTTTGATTGTAACTAATTTTGGAAAATTAAAGTTTAGAAATAATTTTGTATAACAAATAAAGTTCATGGAAATTCTCACCTTTCCAAACAGGTTATCCACATTTTTATCTCATGTTGGCTCTTTTGTGTTGTTTTTTTCTATTTTGATTTCCAATTCGTTTCTTTCTTTCTAATTGGCAGTGCTATTTGAACACACAAATCTAAAATGTTCTAAATATCGTTATACCACTGGAATTTTGCACATGAACATTTGAAAGTGTTTCGGCATTTGTTTTCTATACATGTTTCAATGCTTACTATTTGAAATTGTGAATTTTTTATTTGAACAGTGCCGTTTTGGATGATAATTAACTAACACTGCAGGTGTACACAGTTCTCGTGTACAACAACAACAGCAGTGAACGGTTTCCGGATAAGCTCCACTGCATTCTACACAAATACAAACACACATATACACGGTTTATGTTTTCTTTCACCGATTCCACACACCTGATCTAGTCCTACCGTTACAATAAAGTACACATCTTGTAATCAATTTCATTGAAATCTTCAACTGGTACCAGCTAAAAGTTTAAGTAAAACAATTTAAAAGCTTTCACTACTCATCGTTTATTTTACTGAACGATGAATATTTGAATTTTTAAAATTTATACAATTATAACGTGGTGATTCAGTGATAGAGTTGGCGGCATTGAATCGATGTGGTAGGAGTTGACTGTCAAATTCCGATATCAAAAAGACAAATAGTTATAGTTATTAAACTGATAAGGCGGTTTTAAAAATGCTTTTATTATTGTGGTGTGATAATACGAAAGTCAGGTGTGTTCAATTGTAAAAATTATTGTATTTTTTAGAAATTAAACAGTGCTGTTGATTTCTATAAAATTACAGTTGTTCCTATTATTTTTCTAGAATATTGAAAAAATAATTTATAACAAATTAAAATTAAAGTTTATTAAAACAGTACAATCGATGTAATTGGTGTTAATTATTTAAATAATGAAATTGAGATATGCTGTCTTATCAGGTTGTTGCGCATCGGCAGCCAGTTTATTCGGCAAGTTAGTTGGGTTGCCTATCTTTAAGGTATAGTTGGTATAGTTCGACTACAATTTTAGTGATTGACTCAGATTATAAATTTAAGTTTGTGGCTCTTATAACAGATATTAAAATTCTTTTATTTGTTCATAATGCAATAAATTAAGAAAATGTTGTCTTTTTATCAATTAGTTATTTTGTTAATAGTGTTATTTATAATCTTAGTCAAAACTAAAGAGTGTACTGCAGGGTTTTATCTTGTATTTGACCATGCCTTTGGTGAATAGAGTGGTAGCTTACTTCATACTTCACTATTTTTAATAGTTTTCAATTAACAACTAAACGAACTAAGCTACGACACTATGTATCCAAGACATAGCCATTAGCAAGGTGAATTAGCTTTGTGGATCTTCATACGTTAAAACAATTATCCAACTAATTTGGGTAATTTTTATTATTTTCCAGGATTTGTTAATAATTCGAGTACTATGTTTTTGTCTAATGGTCTTGTCTAATGCAGCCGTATGGACGTTATTTGTGAAAGCTCTTCAAGGGGCAGAATCTTCACTGATTCCTACAGTTTTGAGTGCATCTTCTAATTATTTACTATCGGTAATTTATAAAAATAGTTACGATTTTATTTTATTTAAACTAAATTATTTCAGGCAATTGCTGGTTTTTTAATTTTTGATGAAACTACAAGTCTGTTGGGCTGGTCGGGCATATCGCTCATAATTGTCGGTTTATTATTAATTATTCGTGATCAAAGTATTGATAAAAAACAAGAAAAAGAAAGCTAGCTTATAATTGATTAATTAGATTGAATAGGGGACTTGAATATTTGGTTCAATATGATTAAATCGGCCGAATTGATCAATCAGGGAAGCCGTTAGGTCACAAGATCAAGACTAGTTACAATTTAGCCTTATTCCATTATTTTAATGTTAAAATTGAAATAAAACTTTATCGGGTTACAATATAGAAATTTATTTTTAATAATTTACATATCTTTTAAATTATAAATAGTAGAAAAATCTGTTCTTTCTTATCACCATTTAAAAGTACCACCTACACTCCATGTAG
>JACDRP010000255.1:0-80857 GCA_013841185.1 Hycleus phaleratus
CTGGTCGGGGAAGTTAAAAAAGACAAGATTTACATGCAGACTTTTCAATTCTTTATGAATGATTCAAAAGTTGTTCATGACATTATCAATCCTTGATCTTCTATTGGAAAATCTTCAATGGCATTAGATTGATTTATAGCGTAACAATATAGGAAGACCATACTGGAAATTCTTGTTGTACAATTGTTAAAGATTTAATCTAATAATAAAACATTGTTTAATCAATAAGATAATTAAATTAGTTAATTTGGACAATTGGAAATTTAAATTTGAAATCTTTAAATAATGACTGGGAAAAGAGAAAACTGTGTTTCCTTAAGAGCTAAACTGTGAAACTAATCGATTATTGTTAACATAATATTAGATATACTAATCACAAAATACGATTGTTAATGGGGCAACATTGAATTACACGATTGACTAGTGGTAAAGTTGAAGTGTACGTTTCGAATGATTGATTCCGACTCATCTCGGTTTTGAAAAGCGGGGTTGATAGTAAATTTATTAAATACAACAACTTCCACTTACATAAGAATTAATCGTCGAATTGCAAATAAATTCGTTGTCCAAGATTAATAAGTTGCGTGTTTTTTATTTCATCAATTAATAGTATTTTCATTTTGATTTCAATGCTTTTAGCTCGACTCCCTGATCTGTTGAAAGACGCCTGGAACAATTTATACCATGTTGATCGCTCTTTCATTTTTGTATCGAATTTTTCAATTTCCTCTTTTGCCCATTTAACGATACCCATGTCTGTATTATCGCTATTATTCTATTTTTGCTGTTTATTTAGAGAAAATACGTGAAATTTTGCTTATTATCGAACAATAAATCGAAACAATTGCAGTACAAACGTCAATTTTAAATTTTAAATTTGCCAGTGATACCAATCGCTATAAAATCCCCTAAATTCAAAAACTCAACATTTTAATTTTCTATTAATGAGTGTTTAAAATAGAGAATATCTAAAAGAATTTTTCGTAAGAGAAATTGTGAATATTTTCAAATATTATGTTTGCAAAATTACAATTTTGTTGTAATGTTGGCAATTGCGCTGTTTGTCATCGAAGTGGTCTGGGGGATGAGTTGACAGAGGCGCGGTTGTGTTGGTAATTTTTGATGATAAGAAGCCGTCATCTTTCAGTTGTTTCCTCCTTTATACACTCAAAAAAAAGGTGTGGTTTTATTTTTAGACGATTTAGTTCGTCAACGAAAAGTGCCAAAATTATTGTTTAATATTTAATTGAACCAAATTATTTAGAAACAATGACAGGAAGATTACCGGCATGTGTTATCGATGTTGGTACAGGGTAAGATGATTCTAACCTAAATCGAAGATTTGTGTCATAAACTTCATTCAAATGTAGCAATATTATTATTTTTGATAATCTAATTTATGTTTTAGTTATACCAAATTAGGCTTTGCTAATAATAAGGAGCCACAATTTATTATACCATCAGCAATAGCAATAAAAGAAACAGCCAAAGTTGGTGACCAATCCAGTAGACGATTATGTAAAGGTGTAGAGGATTTAGATTTTTTTATTGGTGATGAAGCATTCGATGCTACCGGATATGCGGTTAAAGTAACGATTTTATAAACACCCATACAATTTATATCTTAGTTTATTGTTTTAATTAAAAACTATAGTATCCGGTACGACATGGTCTAGTTGAAGATTGGGATTTAATGGAACGTTTCTTAGAACAATGTATTTTTAAATATTTAAGAGCCGAACCGGAGGATCATTATTTCTTATTAACTGAACCACCATTAAATACACCAGAGAATCGTGAATATACAGCTGAAATTATGTTTGAATCATTCAATGTTCCTGGTTTATACATTGCTGTACAAGCTGTATTGGCATTAGCTGCTAGTTGGTTAGGGCGTACATTCGAGGAGCGTACATTAACTGGTATTGTTGTTGATAGTGGTGATGGTGTCACCCATGTTATTCCAGTAGTAAGCCGACATTTTCTCTTATCTTTACAGGGGCGCTAAGCTAAAACTAGAAAGTTTATACCAGTCATTAGAAATAATTTACATGACAATTTGAGGAGCGATTCGAAAAATATTTTAAGATTTTTTAGAAAAGTGTCTAGAGATCATTTTACCAAAATTTTGACCTCTTAGCTCATTGTCAAGTTGGTTGAAAGGCGCTCGTTTTAGGTAGTTTTGTGGTTTTTCAAAGCCAAATGACTCAATGCATTGTAGGATAAATGGAACATTCTTAAATCATTCCGAGTCATTTGACGTATGTAATTTAAAGATCGCGCAATGGTTAGAAATGAGCGTTTTTGGCCAACTTTCAAATGAGCTATGAGGCCAAGATTTGCTAAAATGATCCGGGACTGTTTTATAAATCATTGAAATATTTTTGAAATAATGGTAGTATACGCCGAGTTGAATAATGTTTGACAAGCGATTTGGAAAGCAGGAGAATTTAGCAAAATTGGAATTCGTAGCTTATTTCGAAGTTGGATTAAGAAACGATCATTTTTGTCGAGTTATACACGTCAAATTACTCAAAATGTTGAGAATGTTTTTTACGATTTAATATTTCGCGATTATTCTAGAATTTAATTGAAAAATGGGAAAATTTTCTTGGGGGCATTTGACATTTTCAAAAATCGCAACATTATCTAAAACGATTGAGCTACGAGTTTGCTAAAATGATCTCCATAAATTCTTGTTAAATAATAGATGTTCCCATGTAAACTCTAGTTTTAACTTAGCAATTCTATAAATTGAAATAGATTAGTGTTTGGGGATAAGAAATCCGTATAACTTGTAAAATAACGACATTGATTTATTTTATGTGCAATATTTAATACAATTTTTCTTTCTTTTGTTGTACTTTTTTCACGTTTTTATCTGGGGCACGTTTTTTTCAATCAAACGGATTTTCTGTTCCCATACGTTTTATTGAGATTAATTTGAATTTATTTCTTGTTCAGGCTGAAGGCTACATAATCGGTAGTTGTATAAAACACATTCCAATAGCCGGTCGTGATATAACCTATTTTATTCAATCTTTATTACGTGAACGTGAAATCGGTATACCACCAGAACAATCATTAGAAACAGCAAAAGCAATCAAAGAACGTTATTGTTATATATGTCCAGATATAGCAAAAGAATTTGCTAAATACGATAGTGATCCAAATAAATGGATGAAAAAATATGATGGTTTAAATTCAATAACAAAACAACCATTTAGTGTTGATGTTGGTTATGAACGTTTTCTTGGTCCTGAAATATTCTTCCATCCGGAATTTTCTAATCCAGATTTTACAATACCGTTATCACAAATTGTTGATGATGTTATACAAAATTGTCCAATTGATGTTAGAAGGCCTATGTATAATAATATTGTACTATCGGGTGGTTCAACAATGTTTAGAGATTTTGGTAGACGATTACAACGAGACATTAAAAAAACTGTTGATGTTAGATTGAAACTTAGTGAGACTTTAGGTGGTGGTAGATTGAAGGTACTATAACAACAATTATTGCGTGTTTCACTTAAACTATCCTGACTCTTTTGGAAACATTTATTATTTGATGAGCGATTTGAAAAATACCTTAATGATTTATGAAGAAAAAAGAGAAAAATCAATATCTGAAGAATCCTTGAGTAATTTCGGGTTATCGGACCTTTTTGAACCTATTATCAGAAACTCCGAGCTACAGGGTTCAAATTTGCTCAAATTATTTTTAAAATAATTTTCAAATCGATCGTTAAAAAAATAAATGTTGCTATAAGAACTAGGACAATTTAAGTAAAACAGGCGGTATGGTGTCAGTCTTTTATTATTAATTTTTGCAGCCGAAACCTATTGATGTCCAAGTGATTTCACATCACATGCAAAGATATGCAGTATGGTTTGGTGGTAGTATGTTGGCATCAATGGTAGTTATTTTTTAATAAAATCCAATCAGAAATTTTAACAATTTCTTTTTCACAGCCGGAATTCTACACAGTCTGTCATACGAAAGCTGCATATGAAGAATATGGTCCCAGTATTTGTAGACACAATCCAGTCTTTGGTACCATGACATAGATTCATGTTATAAATTATAATTTTTCATTTTTTTTTTAATTATTGTAAAATTATAGTTACTTTATTCAACTTGTGAAATACAATTTTAATTAATAAAATTAATTTAATTCTTTTACTGTTGCTTGTAATCTAATACAATTCACCATCATGCATCTTAGGACGTTGACTAATTTATCAATTTAATTAATGATTATTAATTACTTACAATTAGCATAAAGTAATAAACGAAGTATAAGTTTAAATTGTAGTGACGTCATCGTTGCAATTGAGCCATCCTATTGGCATTTACAAACATAGTTATTAATAGAACTATTTTCCCCAATACGGTTGGCAATATTGGATTTTAAGACTTCAATTTTTCTCAAAAAATACCCAATTGCAATTATTCAAAATGTATATACAATTGAATCAACAAATTTAAAATCATATAATACTGATAAATTCAGTAAAATGATTCAAATTTATAGAAAATGGTGTATTTCTTTGGTGACAACTAGGAGCAGTTGGTGGCACTGATCTAATTGTCATCTGTCAAGCTGTTTTTGTTTTGTGCGATTTGAATTTTCACCGTTACAAGCTGCGATTTTCCCAATTTTTTCCGGAAATTTTCGAAGATATGACCGAAAAGAACACTGCACAATCATCGTCGGCAAATCAAGCCGGTAATAATGACGGTTCTGATATGGAATGGTCGGATGAAGAAGGTACGGTAGTTGATGGGATTTACATACCGCCGCCACTAAAAGCCGCACAAACTAATGAGAAACAATCACGTTTAATTATTACGAAAATAACGAATAGTTTCTTCAAAAGTTTCGGCGATGAACAAATTCTAGGTCCATTTCATATTGTAAGTCGAAATTGTTTTTTTTACTCGATTATATCTTGGTGTTTGTAGCGTTTCAACGCCATCATCGGACCTAATGGTAGCGGCAAAAGCAACGTAATCGATTCATTGTTGTTTGTTTTTGGGTATAGAGCCTCGAAAATACGCTCCAAGAAACTTTCAGTATTGATACATAATTCCGAAAATCATACAAACGTTCAGTCATGTACTGTAACGATATATTTCTGTGAAATTATAGATGATGAAACGGTATAAAACAATACGAATACGAATTGTTTAAGGATAGCGTTGTTGATTTGTTAATTTCTAGGATCCTGAAAAGTATGAGATTGTTCCAGGTTCAGAGTTTGCGATTTCAAGGACCGCCAACAAAGATAACTCGTCCTATTATGAATTGAATGGTAAACGGGTTAATTTTAAAGAAATCGCAAGAATTTTACGGCACCATGGTATCGATTTGATACACAATCGCTTTCTTATCTTACAAGTTAATCTGCAATATTTATATCTCGTAAATTTCTATTTACGTTATGATTTCAGGGGGAAGTTGAAGAGATCGCTATGATGAAATGTAAAGGTGCCACCGATAATGAAACTGGCATGTTGGAATATATAGAAGATGTTATCGGAACCTATCGATATAAAGTAATCAATTTAGATATCTCAGTTGAATTTATATTAATTTTTTGTTTTGCGAACATAGAAACCGTTAGCAGAATTAGCCGAACGTGTCGAGTTCTTATCGGAGAAAGCTACAGAGAAAATCAATCGATTGACATTGGTAGCGAAAGAATTGAATCAATTAAAAACGCCAATGGAAGAAGCAATTACATTTGTAAAGGCTGAAAATCAAATTATTCAATGTAAGAATGTTCTGTATCAGAAAGAAATGTAAGCTTATACTTTTAAAATGTTTAAAGTTCATTTATATTGAAAATTGTTGTTTTAGTTTAAATTTAGAGCAACAATCGAAAAATCTTGAAAATGAGCGTGAGAAAATCGGCGAAGTTGAAGCGGAATTTATGGAACGTCTGAATGAATTAAATGCACAAAAACAAGAAAAGACTAGTCGATTAAAAGAACAAGCAAAGTAAATTTGTTTCCAAGAAAACAATATTTTCCTTATTTGTATAATTTTAGAAATTTCGAACATCTTCAAAAAAGGAGAGATGATATGAAAACGAATTTGAAGAATGCAGAAAAGAAAGATGCTCAAATTCAAGCTGATATCGTACATTTGAATAATAATCGAAAGAAATGCAAAACTCAATTGGAAAATGAAAAAAAGAATCTTGCTAAATTGGAAAAAGTTCCCGAAGAGAACGAAAAAGTAATTTGATGTCATTTTATTCTTAATCCTATCTCAATTTTATATTTTGCTATATTTCTTATCTTTCACAGTCCTAACTAGCACAGATTTAATTATAGAGGAACTACCCTCGATAGTACTTTACTTTTTATAAATTTTGACAATAAATTCATTACAGTTGATTGCTGAACAAGAAGCCGATGAGAAACAGTTGATAAAACGGCGTGAAAAACTCGAAGAAGAGAAAGCCAAAGTCTTATTAAATATCCGTGAACAGACTGCAGATTTACAGAAAGAAAAGGGAAAACTCGAACAAGAATTGGCAAAATTGAAAGAAAAATCTGATGCATCTCAAGCTGAGGTATTGTTAATTTTCTAGAAAAAATATTTTACTAATTTCTCGTTTTTTTTAGTATTTGATGGTTGAGTCGAAATTGAAAATTTGCCAAAGCAGTGAAGAGAATGAAAGGAAAAAATTGGATGAATTTCAACAAATTTATGAGAAAACTAAACAAGATATACAAGAGAAAACAGCTGAAAGTTCACAATTACGCAAAAAAATACCCTTAACAGAGAAATCATTAAAAAACGCTTTGGAACGATTAAAGAATAATAAACAAGAAGAATCACAATTAAGTAGTGAATTAACCGAGAAACGTTATCAAATAGAACAAATTAAATCAAATATGCAAGCGTCACGTTCGCGTGGTAAAGTTTTAGATTCTTTAATGCAACAGAAACGCGAAGGAAATTGCGATGGACTCTATGGACGTTTAGTAATTATTGTTTTTATTATTGTTATTTTTTAATGTTTTAATTTTCGGTAAATTTAGGGTGATTTAGGGGCAATTGATCAAAAATTTGATGTTGCCATATCAACTGCATGCGGCCGATTGGACAATATTGTTGTTGATACTGTTGCAACAGCTCAATGGTGTATTGAATTTTTGAAAAAATATGATATCGGTCGAGCTAATTTTATACCGTTAGATAAACAGGAACATTTACGCGATCGTGCCAATTCCAAAATTAATACGTTAGTAAAAATTTACTTTATTTGATTATTTAATTTAATTGTTTATTTATAATTAGGCCGGAAAATGTGCATCGTCTCTATGATCTTATAAAAGTACAAAATGATCAATTAAAAACAGCATTTTATTTCGCATTAGGGGATACTTTAGTCGCTAATGATTTAGAACAAGCATCTAGAATTGCTTATGGTGAACGACGATTTAGGGTTGTTACATTAAAAGGTGATCTTATCGAAACTAGTGGTACGATGAGTGGTGGTGGAAAGTCTGTAATGAGAGGAAAAATGGGCCAATCAATCCAAGATAGTGAAGCAACTCCAGATAAAATTGAAAAAATGGAATCTCAATTGAATAAAAGTGAAGAAAAATTGCGAACCTTACGACAAGAACAAAACTCTTTGGAAAGTCAAGCAAGAACCCTTGAAGACGAATTGAGACGTATGAAGTTAGAATATGAGAAATTAACAAAAGATCTACCTGTAAATAATAATTAATTAATTGTCATTTAAACAATAATAAAAAAAATTAAATTACAGTTCCTCGAAGAACAACTACCGGTATTAAATCAACAATATAAGAAACAAGAACAAATTGTTAAAACTACCAAAACTGATCCAGCTGTTGTGAAAAAACTAACACAAGAATTGGATGAAAAGAAACGTATTGCAGAGAAAAATGGCGAAATTGTTAAAAAACTTCAAGATCGTGTTGATATTCTATCAAATGAAATCAAAGAGAAATCATCCGGTAAAATAAAAACATTAGATAAAAGTTTGAATGAAGTAATCAAAGCTATCGATAAATGTAAAAATGAAAGTACTCGATTGAAAATTGCCATTAAAACAAATACCAAGTGAGTTAATTAATAATTTATTTTCGATTTTTTAATTTATAATTTCTGTTTAGAAATCTAACAAATTGTAAGGGAAAAATTGAAAAATTAGAAAATGAAATCCATAATGCTGAAAATAATTTGAAAAGAATGAAGAATGAGCGTGATGTTTTAGAAGAAGATGCTACAAAGATGATCGAAATTATAAATGAAATCGAACCACAATTAGAAGAGGCTGAACAAATATATGCAGGTATTTTTTACGAAATATAGAGAGTGTATAATGGTATTTTAGCTTTCATTGGCCATAACTTGGTCAAGTAGTGTCGTAGATTGATTCATATTTTACTAAATTTGTTATTTGTAAATGTATCAATCAATTATCAATTTCGAGGTAAAATTATTGAATTATTATTTTTATAGAAATTAACCAAGAGGTTGATAAATTTACTAAACAAGAAAACAAATTAAAATCGGAAAAAGTCGATATCGATCAGAATATAAAATCTGTGGAGAAAAAATTAAATACTTGCAAAGAAACAATTCATCAATGGCACGTTAAAGTAATTTAATAAGTCGTTTAAATTTCATTTTATTAAATGTACAGTTATTTTAGTTGAATCAATTGAAATTACAAAAAATTCCCAAAGAACAAGAGGTAGATTTACCAAAATTTTCGGAAGAAGAATTAGCCAGTAAGAACATCGAAGTTATTGAATTGGAAATGAAAGCTGCACAAAATAGTATCGCATCATCTAAACCGAATTTGAATGCTATTGATGTTAGTTTAATAATTGCAATTATTAGTTGTTTTTTTTAATAATTTTAATTTAGGATTATTATGAGTGCGAGAAGATCTATCTGCGTCGTTATAACGAAATGAACGAAATCAATGAGAAACGTAATGAAATGAAAGCTTTATATGAACGAGTCCGTAATCAGCGTAAAGAAGAATTTATGATTGGTTTCAATCAAATTCGAACAAAATTACAAGAATTGTATCAAATTATAACACTCGGTGGGAATGCTGATTTTGAAATTGTCGATTCGTTCGATCCATTCACTGAAGGAATTCAATTCAAGTAATTTTCACTTAGTTGTAGTCTAATTTATTAATTATTTTCGATAATTTTCAGTGTACGTCCACCGAAGAAGACGTGGAAGAAGATTTCAAATTTGTCCGGTGGCGAGAAGACTTTATCATCGTTAGCGTTAGTGTTTGCTATGCATTATTATAAGCCATGTCCATTGTACGTTATGGACGAAATTGATGCGGCCTTAGATTTTAAAAACGTGTCAATTATTGGAAATTATATTAAGGTATTTTCTGTACATTAAGTTGTTATAAATTTTAATTTTTTTATTTTTAGGAGAGAACAAAGAATGCACAATTTATTATTATATCGTTACGCACAAATATGTTCGAATTAGCTGATTATTTAATTGGTATTTATAAAACTCATAATAGTACAAAGACGGTAACGATTGATCCCCGAAAAATTGAAAATGGTAATGATGAAGATAGTGAACAAATCGGTGAAGATTAATTAAGTCAGTACAAATAATAATTATTTTTTATATGTTGCTAAAATAAATAATTTCTTTAACTTCTTGTTTTCAACTTGGAATATTTGATGAACGATTTCTCTTTCATTGTTCATTCAAAACTCAAGTTCTTGGGCTTTTTGATAGAACATCTCAAGCTCTAGGAAGCTCTTCTAGAAAATTGAAAGCTTTCCAGATATTTGCGAATTTTCAGATCGGTACAGTTGCAAAGGCGAAATTCTAGTGCAATTTTTAAGAGAATTGAATGTTGAAATTTTGAAAATTCCACGAATTTCCCTTGATTATACGGAAATTCGTTGGTCATTTTCACCGGTTATACATAATTGTTTTGCACCAGATTTTTTCAGTTTGTAGACGAAAATTGTGCTGTTATCGCCAGGAAAATTGTTTATTTCTTTGGGAAAATTGCGTGAAACTAGTTCAAAAAGTATGGAAATTGCGGGAATTGAGGCAACGTTGCTCTTTTGGATTTTGTAAAGACGACTTGGCAACGCGGCCGAGTCAGTGTAGCCAACTGCGGAGATGTTTGTCTTTTTTGCTTAATTTTTTTACAATGGCGTTGAAAGAATCTTCCTTGGCTAAAATTAGACTACAATAAAATGTTGGATATAAATAAGTATTAGTCTTGATTTGTTTATTTTTTCTCAATGGTGATGTAACAGATTTAGATTTTGTTTTAGGTACAGAAAATTGAGAATTTCCATTTAGCCCAATATGTTAATTGTAGTACTTGTACTAATTAGTGATATTAGAACAATTAATTAAATAATGGAATCACCCCCGTCAAGTTCTACTTGGTCAGAAAGGTTTATATTAAGTGATGATAGTGGTCTTTTATTAACAAATAGTTCGTTATCTAGTGGTAGTAGTAAAAGTGGCCGAAATCGACTACATTTAGAAGTATAGAAGTTTTAAAAAATCAACCAAATCGACTTATAGATTGATTCCGTTTTAGGATAGTGATTGTGATGATGATAAATCATTTAGTCAAGATTCTTTAGATGGTATGTCCGATATAATTTGCGGTGAGAATTTTAACACGTTAAAGAAAGGTCCAAATTGTATGGATTTTACGTTAATTAAATATTCATCACCGATTGAACCACCATTGGAGTTTCAAGATCAACCGAAAATTATTGAGAATTTTTCAAATCAACTAGCTAAAAAACTAGTAAAAGAAGCCATCTATCAATTGCGTGAAGATCTATTGAATCAAATCAAATACGAACAAAAATCTATTCAACTATTAAATCGTTCGTATTACACATCAGAATTTATACAATTCAGTCCATGCCATCATCATCAACATCACCATCATTATAACCACCATTATTACAATTATCATAGTAGTAGTAACAATAGTAATGGACGGCCTGGTTCACGGTCATCATTAGGATCGTCAAGACTATCTAGTTCGCATAATTCATTATCCGTCCCTTCTGCACACAAAGTCGATGATTCTAGTTTTATAACACAAGCCGTATCGCACGATACACTATCAACAAATCAAATTAGCGATTTGTATAATGTACCTTTTGATAGTGATGTATATGCTGTACCGATTGATATGATTAAACCACCGCCACCGTTAAAACCACGCCGTAATCAACAACAACAACAAACGAAGAAACGTCGCCGCAATACATCGTCCGGTTGTCGCGAAATCGAAGGACGACAAATTCGCAATCTTAACACCAGCAAACGGAACATCATCAAATTCGATAAAGTCGGTATTTCAATATTTATTTGTTCGATTAATTTGATTTTATTATTGATTCCAGTTGCAATATCAATGGTGTTTGCAGAAAAGCAATAAACGTCATAGTGTAGCCGGTACTTCTGGTGATAATGGTGCTGGTGATGGTGGCAGTGGTGGTAACGAACCAATCCATATGACATTACAAGAAGTACGGCATTATTTACAAACACTATATTCAAGTTCATCTGATTCGTCAGATCATAAAGAGAAACCGCAAATTAAACAAAAATCTGTGATAGAAACAACAGATGATAAAATAAATAATGATAACAATACGAATGGTATTGTAGCGAACACGACCGCAACGTCGAGATTGACGAATGGTCGAATGAAGAAGAACACATTCCTTATTAATATAAAAAATAAAAAAATTAAAGATTCCTGTGATAATAGTCATGTTAGTAAGAAAATTGATACAGCAAACAATAATAACTATAGTAATAATAAATTAGAAAAAGTTAAGAAGCCGCCACCTAAATTATTCTCGTTTAAACAAACACTATGCAATATGTTCCGTTTCAAACGCTTCCTATCGCCTGAACATATAAAATGTGATAAGAATAATGTGAAAGATAATAATTGTAATAATATTAATAATACGATTGATGAAAGTTTAAATAATATAACAAGTCGGGCATTACCGCCACTACCGCTAAAAGTTGAAGACGATAAAATATCAACCGGCGAACAACAATTGGATTTCGCCACCAGTATCCAACGTGTAAAAGATGTAACTTGTTATTATTCTATTTAGAATTTTTATTAATTTTTATTTTCAGTACGGCTGGTATTGGGGACCGTTGTCGGGTGAAGTAGCGGAAAAGATTCTGTCCAACGAGCCGGACGGTTCGTTCATCGTACGTGATAGTAGTGATGATCATTATATCTTTTCATTGACATTTAAATTGAATAATTGCGTTAGACACGTGCGCATCGATCACGATCAGGGTAATCTATTTTCAATTATAAAATTTTCAATTTGAATAATTCGTTTTGTTTAGGTAATTTTAGTTTTGGTAGTTGTACGAAATTCAAATCGCAAACAATTGTTGAATTCATCGAGAATGCTGTTGAACATTCACGTAGTGGTCGTTATTTATTTTTTCTACATCGTCGTCCTGTTATTGGGCCTGTACGTGTACAATTATTACATCCGGTATCGCGTTTTAAACAAGTCCAAAGTTTACAACATATATGTAGATTTGTTATACATAAAAATGTTAGACGTGACTTAATACCAAATCTACCATTACCAAGACGTATGATTGATTATTTGAATACGCCACATTATTATTCAGAGCATCTGATTGATATTGAAGATACAACAAATAATGAACAGACGACAGCACGTGTACCAACACCGGCTATACGTCGAGATTATCATGATGATGGAGAGAATAATAGCCAGATACCTATCAATAATTATATCGTTCTAAATAATAACAATAATGATCCTAATAATAATAACAATAATAATAATAATAATAACAATGTCAATAGACAATCTTGAAACTGTAGACACCTTTTCTTATTTAATATTATTTATTTATTCAAACACCGCTTTAATTATCAATCAATTGTAAAAAAACCAACGAATTCACCTATTTATTATTGTTTATTATCGATAATTTTTGCCGTATTAAATCCGTGCAATTATCTTTGAGACCAAAGTTTAATGTGATTTTAGTAGTTTATGCTTAGCAGTCAATAGTCTAACAATAAGATGATTAAGGATTGTAACGGATATATTTTAAGTTAATCGATTAACTTACTGAAACATATCCGGACTACAAAGCAAACGCACATTTAGATTGTAGTTTTAAAAGTAATAATAATAATAATAAGTTTTTGTTGTAATTTCATTCTGAAACTATGAATATTGCTTTTTTATTTTGTTTATATATTATTAGGTTCCTAATTTAATTCGTTTTTCTTTTATACCGCGTGTTTCACTTAAGTGTTTCTAGCTCTAACGGAAATACTTATTTGATGAGCGATTTGAAAAATATTTAGGGATTTATAAGAGGGTCCTTGGAGATAATTTTACCAAAATTTGCAATTTTTGAAACCGAGATTACATTTTATTCCAGAAGACTAAATATTCCTACGCGTTCTCGAATAAAATCAACATTAAGAGTACCTTTGAATCATTTAATGTAACTCGTTTTTGAATCAACTCCCCGATGTGCTACATGGTTCTAATTTTGTTCAAATCATCTCCAATCCTTAAAACATTTTCCAAATCAGTCGTCAAATGTTGCCATAAGAGCTAAGAACATTTAAGCGAACCAAGCGGTATATAATTTGTGTTGTTGAGCAGAATTAATATATTGAAATAAATGAATCTTTCTCACTGAACATTTAATAAAATTAACCAACAATTAAAATTTACGTAGGAATTCCTAAAGTTCGTCTAACAATCCGTTCGGCAATTCGATTGAACTCGTCACGGTTCTCTCGCCACATTTTAGCTGCATCAACATTAGCACCACTTTCATCATTTGGTTCTACCGAAAATTCCCAAAATCAACACCTAATTTGATTAATATTGAATTCGAATAATTACCCGCTAGCATACTAACAACAGATAACAAGATTTTCTCAACACTTTGCACAGGCGACCATCGCTCAGCGCTAGATTCATAACCCATTGGGTCATCTCCAGGTGCATGAAGAATCGATATACACACTCGACCATCTGAATAAACTAAAAAAACCAACATTTATCGTGTAACAGAAAAATTGAATTACTCAACTATTAGGATGGAACATTTCACACGTAAATTGCATCTTTGGGGGACTTAACGGGTAATCAGCTGGGAAAATTAATTTAGCCGGAAAAACACCGCCTTCGAAACACGTGCCTTCAGGACCTCTAAAACATTATAGAAAATCAGCGATTTCGATGAAATTATACAGCGGCATTTTACGTTATCAATGCTTCCCATTCGAAGAAGTTCTCCTCGTTGATAGGGCCAGCAATTATACCTTCTGGCGGATTTAAAGTCAACTCTGCAAAATGGAAATATTCTAATTAGATCGTGTATTGTAGTGGAAAATTGTATAAATTACGTTTATACTCAGCCATTAATCGACGTAATGCTGAACCAGCCATTTCTGCAGTTTATTTGTTGCTAATTTTTCAAATTTTAAACATGAAAATTTTCTGGAAAATTATTAAAAAGTGCAAGAAAATAAGATCAACGTCATTTAATCAGCATGTTGCCAGATCTATACCGACAAAATCAAATAAACGTCAACCACTAACCTGTAATACCCTTAAAATAAAAAAATTCGTACATATTTTAATCTATACATAGAAATTTGGGGACATTTTTTTCTAATTTGGCTATTTTAGTTCATAGTTTACATCAAAAATTTGAAAAAATTGATAAAACAATTTAACTATTCTGAAAATTTACTGAAATATTGCTACGTTTGGCTTTGTTGCTTATTTACTAGAAGAACAATAGTACCACTATTAAAACTAAAATTACCAGACAGTTGTATTAATTGTAGCTCTGTTGTAACAAATACAAATCAATTTAATGATTTATTTTTACAAATAAAATACAATAATTGGTGGAAACTATTTCTAGTTTACTGTAAAAAAGCAAATTTAGCAATTGTTATCAATATATTTTTTTTACATGAGGAAGATTAAGGGATAATTTAAGGGGCTATAATTAATAAAATAAAATCTGACATTTTCTAGTGACATAACCTAAGAATTCTATAAATATAAACAATTGGGGAGTCGCCAGAAATTGCTCTCATCAATTGAAAATGGGTCTTAAAAATCTCTTTACAAACACAATTAAAATAACAATAAGTGGTTTAGGATTTATTGCAACATTCTATACTATGGTAGAATTAACGTTTTTTCTATCGGATCCTGGTTACGTTATACGACCTCAATTCATATCTACAGGTGTGTTTCATTTACATAAGAAAGTTTCATTTCACGTTGTTTTATTTTTAAGATGTTTACATTTCAACATCATGGAATCTATTAATAAATATGGCTTTATTAAGTTTGTTTATATTGCAACATTCGCTATTAACTGGTGAGAATTTGAAGAATTATTTGACTAAATGGGGGCTTCAGAACGTCTATCGAAGCATCTATATTATTCTAACCGATCTGGTTTTGTTGGTTTGTAAATTACAAATAGAATATCAATATTGTTTTATTGGGAATTATTGTAGAGTTTAGTGTGGAATTGGCGTCATATTCCGGACATAACCCTTTGGAAATTCAACATAAATTTCAAACCGTATTGGTGGATATGCGTTACAATTCATTTTATTTCATGGTTGATGATTTATATCGGAAGCATCTGTATGGACGTTAACGAACTTTTAGGAATCAAACAAGTACTGTAGCCTCATTAAAAATGTCTGAATAATTTAAAATTGTGATGAATTTGTAGGTTTATTATAGTATTGTAAATCTTCCCGAGCCGAATTCGAGAAAATCGATTCAATTACAACGTTTGAATTTACATATGAGACATCCCAGCTTTCTCGCGTTTATCATAATACTTTGGTCAATTCCTATAATGAGGTTTGTTCGTATTATTATAATTATTTTGGTTTCAATTTTTTAATTGCAGTCTTGATCGCTTATTGTTGGCAACGATTTTCACAATCTACATGTACGTCTCTTGGAACACTGATGAGAATGATTATCATTACCAGAAAAATCAATATATAAGGAAGTTTCATGAATTGGAGAGATTGCGTGATTGAATTCAATGGAAAAAATGATTTTGTAATTAATTTAATTAAAAAAAAATTTGATGACAAATAGAAATATTAATTTGTCAAAGTTGGTGGTATTTTTTTATGTTGGTAGTCGTTGACGTTTTAACGCAATGTTGTCAGCTTTTGAATGATTCTCAAATTTTAACTATATTATATTTAACTGGATTTTTTTTTTTTAATAAATTCAAGGATTGTTTTGCTGTGGACGTATTTCTATAATGTTTCGACTAATTTGAGCTAGTCTTGTGTTGTTTGCTAGCAATAGTTGGTGTTTTATTTTAAAATCGAGTTGACTCAGGTAGATTTGGCAACGGTGTTGCAGCTTGCAGACAGTCAGTCGGCCATGTTTGGTGTTTCTTGAAAATTAGCAAAAACTAAAAGTTTGCTTAATTAATTTTCTTAATTAGTATAAATCAGCTTTAGTAAATTAAAATGACGCAGTTCTTACCACCAAATTTATTAGCTTTATTTGCACCGCGTGATCCAATACCATATTTACCACCAGTAGCGAAATTACCGCATGAGAAAAAGCAGAAAGGCTATCTGGGTGTTGGGGCGTTTTTGAAAGAATTTGAGGTTAGTTATCGATTTTTTGTGGTATATTTAGGTATTTTTGGACGAATTTTTGTTTAGGACCCAAAAGATACACCGCCACCGACTCGGGTCGAGACACGGGAGGAGCGTTTGGAGCGTCGTCGGCGTGAACGTGCCGAGCAAGTTGCTTACAAATTGGAACAGGAGATTGCTGTATGGGACCCGAATTCTGCATCAAATATCACAACCGATCCGTTTAAAACGTTATTTGTAGCTAGGATTGTAATTATACTTATACACATTGTTAACAATAATATTAAGACTGTTTGTTGATAGAATTATGATACTTCAGAGTCGAAACTTCGGCGGGAATTTGAGGTTTACGGTCCAATCAAAAAGGTAAATTTCTTTACAATCAATGAACCTAACGCCTTAATTTTGGATTTCTTATTTAATTGATTTGATTTAAAAACTAATTCGTCGATTTTATTTCCAGATTGTACTTATCCACAATAGCATTAATGGTAAACCAAGGGGGTATGCGTTCATAGAATATGAACATGAAAGAGATATGCATTGTGAGTAAATACCTTCACTGCCAATGAAATAATTCAATCCTATCGCTCTACGTAACAGAAAATATTTCTAAAAGGAATTGCGATTAAATTAATTTGATAAAGTGAGAATTATTTAGAGTGTAGGATTGGACGTGTTTTTGGTTTCTTTTACTTAGATTTATGTAGCCAGCAACCTCTTTTCTGAGAAACAAAAATAATCCTCTTTAAGAAAAACAATAGACGCAAATTAATTTTTTTCTATTTTTTATACAGTCCGAGCTGCTGGCAACTAGTGCCGATTTGTCCCCATACTTCCGCTTTTTGCTGGCTATATAGGTTTGTATGTGTGGTAAGAACCCTGCATACAAATTTCTTTTTATAACTTTGAAATTAAAAGAGGAAATAATTGTCTGTCGGGGTTTTTTTCAAACTAATCTTCCAATTTTTTTTTTTCAAATAGATTTAAAAATTTATTGTTTTAAAAAAAATATATTTTTATTTATTTTAATTGGGTATATGCGCGCTTTGTAAGTAATTGCGCACCAGGTAATGTTTTTATATTTAAAACAAATATATAAAAAATATATGGATCGTCCTATTCATATTTCTAACAAAATATTTCACATACACACAACGTGTTCGGATTGATTAAAATATTCTCAAAATACGACTTTTATCAAATATGATGTTTTGATTACGTAAGTAACTGGGTAGGTATATTTCACTTATACCTATTGTACAAGATTTGATTTAAAACAGTTTAAATCGCTTCTATAATTTTGTTATTCTTGAAAATATAAAATTCAATTTGTAATCGTATAAATGCTGAAAAGAAATTCAATAATATGTAGATGTGTATATTTTAGAAGTTGTCTGAAAAATACAATCAATTGCAATCAAATCTTTTTAGCATTTGTATTATGAATTATCTATTTTCTTAGAATAGTGAAATTAGAGCTAACTAAATTGTTATAAATTATCTTTTACAAATTTTCAAATAATTTTAAAACAAAACTCGCCGGTCGGTAATTTAATTTTTCTGTGTTATTATTTGTTTTATTTTATTTCATTTTTTTTAAAGAAAATCTCTATCGTTTCGTGAATAAAGAATAAGCTTCATATGTGTTTATCAAGAAAACTAGTTTTTATAGTCTAACACATATGCAGTTTACAAAATTTATTTTTATCCCATCTAAAGGAAAATGTTTGTTATGAATATCAAAATTTTCAGCTGCATACAAACATGCTGACGGAAAGAAAATCGATGGAAGACGTGTTTTAGTCGATGTCGAACGGGCCAGAACTGTTAAAGGATGGTTGCCCCGTCGATTAGGTATTCAAATTTATTTAAAACTATTTTTATTGTATTAATGATGAATTTTTGTTTAGGTGGTGGTTTGGGTGGTACACGTCGTGGTGGTCCTGAAGTTAATATTAAACATTCCGGTCGAGAAGATAACGAACGTGAACGGGAGCGTTATCGTTTAGAACGTGAACGAGAAGAACGTAGTGGTCGTGATCGTGATCGTGATAGAGATCGCGATCGCGATCGTGACCGTGAACGTGATCGTGATCGTGTTGGTTATGATCGAAGACGATCAAGATCAAGGGAACGTAGAAGACGTAGCCGTTCACGTTCACCAAGACGTGATAAAAGACGACGTAGTAAAGAACGTATTAGAGATGAATATGATGAGACTTATGAACGTAAATCTCGTGAGAAAGATCGTGAAAGGTAAAATTTTAAATTATTTATTTGAGAGAAGTGATAATTTTGTTAAATTTAGGGAGAGAGAACGTGATAGAGAACGTAAACGTAGACGATCGAAATCAAGGGATAAAGATCGTGAACGTAAACGTGAACGAAGAGAACGACGTGAGAGGGAACGTGGTGAAAGACTAGAATATATTAAAACAGATGATGGTGGTGAAATTAGGATTAAAGAAGAACCAATCGATGGTAATTATGCTTTTACTATTTGTTTAATTATGCAAACTTGATTTTATACTTGAAGTATTCCACCATTATTATCATTCTATCATCATTTCATTATTGTTCGTCATCCATAAAAAGAATATTTCTGATTCAACAATTTGCTACATTATGTTGAGGTTAACAGGGCTGGCAGTTATTAAGTTGTTAAACTGTGTGGCAGTATGCACCTCAAACATTTCTATGAATATTTATTAACCAACTGTTTTTAATTATCATTTTTATTACCACCCTTTTTATTATCGTTTAGATTATCCAGAATATCCACAATATCCACCAGAGGCTTATGATCAAGCTCATATTAAATATGAAGATGAGGATGAACAAAAATATGAACCTGATAATACAAATGGTGGACGTCAATATGACGATGAATATGAAGAAGGTGAAGCTTATTAACCAATTGATTAATTAGGTAAACCTATTCATAATTTTCAAGCAATTAGCATTATTTGTATTGGTAATTATAATACTACTGATTTTCACTTTATTTATTTTAAGTCAACATCTTCTGATGTAGATGGGTTTTATTCGGTAATAAATATGTATATATCAGTAATATTTGTTGAAAATACCCTTCCTATTGTCAATGATTTCGTATGCTTATTAACAGTAATAATGTACCATTAATAGGTTTGATATTAAAGATTTTAATTAGTTGAGATTGGTCTCTTTAAAAAAACTTTTACAACAAATTTTGAGGCTCTTGATTTTCCTATACAATTTAATTAAAAGAGCTTTCAAAATTGAATAAAGTTAGTGTCTTATCAGACGATGAAATTTGATAATTATAGAATAGAGATAATAACTGTTTATAAACAAGAACACGTATATAGTTTCTTGTTAATAATTACATCTCATTGTAGTTACTTAATGATAACGTTAATTACAAACTATCTAATGAAAGCTTACTATTCATAAAATATCCATATAGATACCTCGTTTTAAATGGGTGATATTACTAATTAAATATGAATAGAAGCACGATTAGATTTTCTATTTCCAACAGACCATACATGTATAATCAGTGATTCTTATTACACTGTTAATAATACTTTGGTGACAAAATAGACAGAAATTAAGTGTTCTTTCATATTAAAGGGGTCAATTTAACATCCATTTTGTTACTCGTGGATCAAGTTAGACGGGAAATTTTTAAATCAAATTTACTCCCAGTTGCTGTTCATTACGATCCATCAACGGCATTTATTTATTATCAAAGTACTCACAAAACAAAATTTAAATTCACCAGTATAACAAGAAATCAATATAGAAATTCCCTCTTTTATATAAAGATAAATAGCTAAAAACATCAAAGGTTTATTGAATTTCTACCTAGGTACATTGACTGAAAGCATGCCAAAGGAAGATCTAAATTTGATAGTTCTTTGTATTTATCAGAATTCTATTATAGTTATTTTTCTATTGTTTGTTGGGCTTGTATTCAAGAAAATGGGTGGCGGGAAATTCGCCCCGATGGGCTGTTTTGGGCGTGAATTATGTTGTTAATATTTATGTTCCCAAGAGTTAAAAAGATAATTTACAGGCTAATAAAGTTTGCTAACTAAAATTTAATTATATTGAATAAATATTTGATCAAAATTTTAAATCTTGCTACTTTTACTTTTGAAATTTATACACACAGTAGAATAGACTATCCGACAAATAAATTATTTTTTATTATCAATTACCGTTTCGGCGATATAAAATTGTAGTTTTTATTGCGGTTATAAACGGATAATTGCCCAATAATTCAGTTTAATAATTATTCACTGTTTCGAATTTTCTTCATCAATAATTAGATAGTTGTTAATTAAGCCTTAATCAAGTTTATCTATATATATAGTTGTACGTTTCGGTGATGAATTACTATTGAAAATTGATGAATTATTCATCAATTACATATTTCATCTATCCCAGTTTTGCGTTGTTAATCTAATTAAAGTAGCATTAATTATTTAGCGATAACCTGAAACAATGAATATAGAAATTGCCTATTCTTATTTGATTACATTTGGGAGTGGATTTCTAAATGTGTTAAAACTACATTATTGGACACATTGCTTATTGTTGGAGGGATTGGGGTTAAACTAAGCTGCTTGTGCAAGATCCCGGCTGAATAATCTTCAAAGCGACTCTTTAAATACAGTTTTATCTGTTTGAAAGCTGGAAAATACACATTGTTCCATCTCGATTTCCTCAACTATTTTCCATGGGATTATCATTACGAAATCTGATTTAGTTTTAAAATATTGTCTTGACCTGGTCAAAATTTCTTACACTGCGGTTTTGTTTATTGAAGATTATCGTTTTTGTTCCAATAATCTTGTGAATTTTGACAGCCACTGGAGAGGCTCTGTAAATTTTTTGTAGTTGGTAATTAGCATCTAGGGGGTGTTGATATTTTGTTCATAATTACGACTAGCTGTTTTTGTTGTAATAATTCATCTCTTGTGCCTCGTTGAAATAATGTTAATATCGCTTAGCGATAAGAACACTAGACTCTTGGGGAAAATCAATATAACAACACGGAAAAGCTCAGATTTGGGTTGATATAAATACAAACCTACAATCGAATAATGTAAAAGTAATACGATTAATAAAATCAAGAAATTAGTTTTAAATCAGCCTTGAACGAATTCGAATTTAATTGAATTGTGCCACGTTTCGTACAATAACAAACTAGGACGCATTGACGTTGTCGATGAAAAGCTTATCTGAACCGTGTCGTCCTTTGTTTTCTTAGGGTGTACGATAACCGTTGTGGTACTATCGGTCAGGATTACGATGAAGATTATGCAACCTCAACATTAGAAATCTGAGACGTGGGTTAATTCGATTAATACGGAATATTGTATTTATTGAGAATTTCGTGTCGATCATCGTTTATTTTATTAAACAGCTGACACATTGACAATTTTCAATATTTCAAAATAGACGTTTGTTGCAAATTTAATTCAATATTAAATTTCCAAAACAAGATAAAATGGTTGTTTAATATTTTATTATAGAATTAAAGGCAATAGCAAAATCCAAGGGAATCGGCGAAAACTCCCCGCAGATAAGCTTTATTGGTAATGTTATGAATTATTTCGACTCAATCTTCCATTATAGACCAAACAAGGCTCTTATACGATTAGTTGAAGAAACATACAGCTTTGCAACAAGTACTCAACACACCATTAGCAAATATGTTTTCACTTTTATCGTTACGCACAGTTGAAAGATATTTGTGCATTATCCAACTCCAGCTCAAGTGTTTTTTCCGATGGTTCGCTGTTTACCCTTAAAAACTTAAATAAGTTTTTGCCAGCCAAGATAACACCGCCGAATTGCCAGTTTAGGAGTTTTGTACTTACAAGTGATGAATCTTAATGTCACCGATGGGAATAAATCCGCATTTGGGGATAAGCAACAACGGTTTTGTTGTATTGGGCGAAATTAAAAAAATATAAAATGTGTTTTTTAGAGAAATTAACATTGATTTTGATTTTTTGCTATCTAATAAAGCACCATTGTAAGGTCAAGTCGTTTACATCAGGGCTGATGAAGTACACTCATCAAATATGTGGTGGTGTGTTGAACGACGTGCTCTTGAAACAATGTGTCAGCTTTTTACTCCTTCATAAAAAGCTTGACGGGGCTAACAATGGAAATTGTACCCGTAAATATACACAAAAATCAAAATTCTACCACGCTTGTAAAGTTTTAATTACCACAATATTGTTAATTATTCTCCAGCAATGTTCCAACAATTCGCCGATTAGAGCGCCGATAGTTATCAGTAGCGAGGAAAAAATAGCAATAAAACGCACAATTCGTTCTATTTCTATTTATCGTTTTAGCACAGAAACACACTCACAGGACATTGGGCGCAATTTCACAGCTATTAACTTGAAATTTACGCTACACAAACACGGTAATAGCAATGAAAATAATAAAGAAAAATACAATATTGCTACAATTTTGTGACTGATATTCGTACAAATATAAAATATTTTTAGTATTGTTTCTCCGCTTGGAGTGAATAAATAAACGAGAAATAATCGAGAATTCTATCGGTTTTGATTCTATTGAAATTTTATCCGATTTAAATATCCAAGATGATTGTCGTCAAATTAGATGCAATTTATATCTGTGATGAAATTCCGCCGTGTCCTCACTTTTATTTGATTTCGAATTTCAACGATAAAATTCCGCTAATATTGACGTTAACAAGAGGAATTATTAATAGAAGACAAGTGTAAACTTTTTGATGTGACAAAACGAGTTGAACGACAGCTTTTTTGTTGGACTGATCGGTGTTTGAGTAGATTTCAACGCCAAACTGTCTGCCGATCCGGTTGGTTATTAATCAACTTGAATCAAATGAAATTTTGTTTATTTATCGATACCTTATTAGAGTTTAACTACTAGTAGCTTTCAGTTCGACTCTATCAACATAATCGATTGGAATATTTAATTAGTTGGAATTTCCTGGGTGAATATCGATTATTATTTGATAAACTTCACAAGAATTTAGATTAGAACACATGTAGGAGGAAATTTATAAAGACTAATTTGATATTGGAATCTACAGGTTGAATTGCAATATAATTCTTGTATAAATTCAAATATGAAGCGTTCTTTATTATAGTTTCTTTTTCGTTTACAAAAAGGTTGTATTCTTTATAAAATTACAAGTATGCTTCATAACTCTCCCGGCGCATCCACCATATTTACACATTTCTGAGACTAAAAATTTTACATTATCAAACAATTGCGCCCTATTTTTTGCTATCAATAGACAAGTTTAAAGGGTCCCAGTTTGACCCAGTTTCCATTTGTAATAACATTCAAATAATTGGCGGATTTTCCCAAAAAAGTTACCGTTCCTGTTGAATCTGTGGTGGACATTTTTGGGTATTATCAACGATTTTGTTGTTTTTCAATCGGATTTTTGTGTTGATAAAATTCGGAAATTAACCCAAAAGTTGTGCGCAAGCGATCGAAATAGTGGGCGTTGTTGGTCCGCAATGCCAACACCGTTCATCGTCAGTTTCCAACAGATTCTCACCTCAAAACCATGTTATCGGCCGCTTCTCGATATCGTCACTCCCTTCTTATACCGTAAAATAATGATTCAATCGAGATGAAGGTGTAAATAATGTAGACGAAAATGTTTAAATTGGATTACTGAAATCAATCAGTCTAATAATAGACAAATTGTTAATATTAAGATTGTCGATAATCGTAAATTAATGTCTATGGAAAGAATCCTAAATATGAATGTCGTGGTGTTTATCTTAAACGTTCTAATTGTGGTGGTGGTGAGCGGTGGTCCGGCTTGGAAGGAAGTCCAACGCGGGGGCGGTTTGAAAGTCGGTACTGGTAGCAATAAGAGCATAACATCGACTAGGGGTAATGGTTTGAAAATTGGTGGTAGTACACGTGGTGGACGATTATTAACAACGACAACAACATCCCCACCGACTATACTACCGGAAGAGGACCACATCTATCCGCCGACTGTACCAACATCAAATCATAATGGTCACACACATCTGCATGTTGGTATGGTTGTACCATATAAATCATTCGGTGTACGTGAATATACGAAAGCTATAACATCGGCCAAATACAACTTGCAAAGGAAATTGAAGTTGTTCAAACATCACGATATTCAAGTGCATATTGTTATGAAAGAACTAACGCCCAGTCCAACAGGTATTCGTTTTTGTTATTAGAAATGTTCGTTTTTTTGATATGTTTAAAATATTGAAGAGGGGTAGCTTTTGTGTTCGTGACAATTGTACTAAATTCAAGAAGTTGCCGAACAAAATACAGAAAATAAGCTGTCATTCCCAGACATTGCTCAAAATACAAATGTTATCAATTTAATTCGGTCTTATTAAATTTCAAATAACTCGCAAGCTATACCCAAAATTGTATTCGATAACAGTCGCATTTATTTATAAATTAATATCATGTTATTACTGTAGAGCCATAAATGAAATCCAATATATGTTGTTAATTGATATTACAGTACTAAAATTTAACAAACACATAACCGGTGAAATGTTTCCATAATTAACTGAAACGAGTTAGAGAGTCAACCGTTTGAAACGAAACTCTCGTTCGGGAAATACAAAATAAAACAATAAATTCTCACTATCGGCAATACAGGAAGTTTGCCATAATCTTACAGCAAAATTGAAAAATAAATAAAATAGAAAAGTATTTGTACAACAATACGGAATAATAGATCAAAAATTAAACTTTCCAACTACTTGAAGAGAAAAATAATGATGGTGTATTGTTATAAATTGGCCAGAAATCGCTGTAAAGTATTGTTCGTTGTTGTAGTTGATCCATCGAACGGACATTAAATTATGAAGCACAAACGATGAGGATCTTCTATTGTTGTGAATTTTATTAAATTACACAAAACATTGTTGAGATAGCAATCCGATATCTTCGCTTTAACGATATTTATACAGCAATCATTTAGATTGATAATATCGCTAGTGAGTACAAAGAAACAATCTGTTTTGTTTTCGTTAATAAAAATCCAGATCTTTGATGAAAATGCAACAAGTTGTTTCCACCTTAATTACATTTTCGGTTCTCTTCAATTTATAATTCATCACAGTTGAATAATGCGTATCATCATGATAATTCCGTTATTCCAGCCATACAAATGTTGTATTCTTAGAAATAAGATTCTAACTCATGATTGAGTTTGTTCGAGTTTAATAATTTCTCATGTTCATTTTGTATCGATTCAATTCATCCAGTCGACGCTATAATGCATTCACAATCAAGAAGCTCTCCGGCACGCAGTCTTAGAGTTCGATAGAGATTTCAGTAATTGGACGCTACACGTGCAATGAGATTTTCAAGCGCTTAGAACAACGATTTTTCTTGCCGGCTATTGGGGATGCTCCCCGTCAAAGCGACTTGCATTCGGCTTGTTTCCGACTGAGCTACTAGTCGCCGTGTTTGTCTTGATTTAATTCTCAGTCGTTCTATATAGAGCTCTAAACATGTGTCTTTAGAATTGTAATACTCTGAGGAGCCGTCTTTTGATTTGGAAACTGTCCAATTCTAAGTGTACAACGTTGAATATCCTAGTAATAAATCTTAATCTGGTGTCGGACAGTTTTGTCGAGTTGCTTTGTACGATTTGGCTAAATGATTTCTGCTCAATTACCGGATTATTATTTTCAAATCGAAGGAATCGAAGAGTGGAAGATTTCGAAATCAATTTTAGTTATTTCGTTTATTGTCAATAACATCCCACTTTTGTTGTAAAGACAGAATGGTTTTTATGGCTCACCTAAAATTGAATAGCTTTTAACATTTCGACTTTTGTTGGAACGATATTGTATTTACACGTATAGATTTCTATCTTTTTGTTATCGAGTAAATCATTGGGGATTTTTAACCCCGACATTACGATTGCTAGAAATCCTTTCCTCTATGAAATCATATGTGTTTTTCCAAAAACTTATAAGGTTGTTTTTATACAATGTTTATATGTTAGTGGAATGATTTACATAGGAAACCTATTTGATAAAAGTTAAATTGCTATGGGAGGGTTTAAATAAAACAAGACTGACACGATATTTATCTTTAGGTGTTTGAGAACACTTGTTCTTTGTCGACACTAGAAACCAAATCTTGTCGAATAATAAAAATCATAGAAACGTTGAAATGTGCAAATATACCCGGTGAAATGCTGAAAAACACAAAGATTTTCGACTTTATTGTAATCATGCGACAATTGCTTCAATAAATTGACCCAAATCTAATAAATGTCAAGTTGTTAGTTTAAAGAAAAGCATTCAGAAGATGAAATATCGTCAAGTTTCACAATAAAACAAGCATTCGAATTTAATTTGTTGTCGTTATTACTGAAAAATGAAATAAGATGGAAATGTTATTGGCATATTGGAAGTAATATTAGCATTGAATTTATCGATTATGAGTGCAGTTTTCAGCAAACAAACGAATTCTTCATCAATTCAATTTCGCAGATTGAATTTATCGATTGGAGTTTTTGTAATTAAACCTCGAAAATTAGATTTGTAAAAGTACAGGCGACCGTCTGGTACAAATAGATGACGCAAAAAATAACAATTAAAGTTTAGATAGTTGAGCGACAGAGTTCTATTAACTCAACAGTTAACATTTACAAGCGCTACCTTAATAATTACTTTATTATCAAAGAAAAACGTCCAGCAATATAAGAATTTCGTTAATTAAAAATATCCAGGTTGTTTGAAGAAGTTTGGCGTTCGGATTGTGTGCAAATTGATGATTAATTAAGTCTACCTTGTACCTTTCTCAGTATTTACAGCGGCTTAGTGTAAATTGGATAGACTTGCAGGCAGGAATCGAAAGGGACCAACGCCCGATTTGACGTTGAGTGACGCTTTAATATATGTACGTTTACCTCATATGCCGGTCGAGTTTACAAACTTGAAAGCCTCAACTTGGCGGCCAACCACCGGCTGTATCTTTGATGTGTAGTGCTTTTGTCACATAATAATGCTCAACTCTAGACGACATGCAACAATTTGGAGGCCATTTAAAAGCCGCCACTTGAGCTGCAAGTTTGTCGAAATTGGGAAAAACTGTAATAGAGCCGGTGGAAAATTGGTGGATGCGCCGGACAATTCCCATTAATTTACGATTTAATAATTGCTTCAATTTCCTGTATGTCGTGTATATTTGTAATTGTTGATTCGAGTAATGGTCAATTAATAACTGGAATATTTCCTGAAAGAATTGGGCCTTGTCACGCTCGCTACTTGTCTGGGAAACGGCACAATTTGTTTGTTTAAAGTAAACGCTTATTGCTGAAACGAGTTGTTTGTAAGTACGAATGAAATAGTTGTTTTCAATTTGTTAATTTTTCTAAAGTGACGCTTTTTCGTGCTTTTCTTGTAAACTGTAGAATGACGCGTTGGTGTCCTAGCAACGACGCTTGCGTCTTCCTGCCACTAATTTTCCGTCTGTCTTTATCATATGGATGCGATTGATCTATTGGTATCCTTGTTTGGTCCAGAAGTCAGCTGGGGCGGTGGCTGCGTCCGTCCCCGTGCGTGGCTGCAACTCGTGTGTCTGTGTGTCTCTATACTTTCTATCTCGTAGTGAAACTATTGTTTGGTCGGGGGTGATAATGACTGATTCTTTTACACAAAACTAGACTACCCATCTCCTCTTCATTATTGATTTAATTTTTTTAATTATTTCCATTTTTTCGCTTCATTTCTTATGAGAAAATTATGAATTGTTTAGGTGTTTGTAGTGGTAAAAGTGTTCGAATATGTACCGCGCCATATTGTTGTTGTTGTCATTGATGATGTTTTTATTAATAACAACACAATCATATCAGAATCTACAATACGACAATAAACAGCTAAAAGAATATTTAAATATTGGATTGATTTTACCGTATACGAATTTCGGTGTACGGGAATACACAAGGTCGATAAATAACGCTGTATCTGGATTGCATCGTTCTAGAGGACAACGTTTCGAATGGCTTAAACGTTATAATTTCACACCGAAAAATGTGCATTATGTCCTAATGACATTGACGCCGAGTCCAACAGGTTATTAATTAAAATAAATTCTTTATTACAAATTGATGTTCGTTGTCAAATCGGCTTGTATCACCAACCAATATTGTACGTGTTCGTTTATTTTATACACAACTAGCCCCATTCGCTTTTACGACCAACTCTTATTGTAAAATCATTGGCATACAGCCAGATTGTCAATAAAAAAATTCGTCCCCAATAATAGGAACTATTCATTATAGGAACAGAAAGTTGGGAAATAATTCAGGTCCCCATCCAAGGTCTTTTCAATTTCTTGTGAATAATGCATGAATAGAAATCAATCCGATAATTTCACATCCGAGAGAATGTCATCAAAGTATCGATTATGTGTCGATAAACATTGGTTTTTCGAAAATTCGAAATGTACTGAATTAGATTAGACAACTCGTCACCGTTGCAGATGTTGAATTCAATTTTAATCGTTCGTTTTTGAAGTGTTATTCCTCTTGACCTATCAAAGTGTAGTTGAGAATCTTGATTGGAATTTATTCCACTTTCCTATAATCATCGTATACACTCATTGAGGACTTGTAGCCTCTACCACTCTCCCTTTCAATAGCTTTTACGTTGATATGATTAAACCCTTAAAGACGACAACAGGTTTTAATTTAAGCGTCAACTGAATTTTTAATTTAATTTGGGATAGATTAATAAATATTCAGGGATTATTGAATTGTTAACCGATACAGTTGTGTAGCTTTAAAATACGATTATACAAATAAAGCTCGAACAATAAAGTCGCTTTTCAATGGAAATTAATCAAAATTATTCACAGTTTATTTATTCAAATTGTGGTCAAATTTATCAGACAGGATGTGTTTGGATTAAATTTACCAGAATTTATTAAATAGCCTCGACGTCTCGCAATTTGATTCTTTAATAATTAATTACCAATGCCGTTATAAAACTCGATGTATTTCACAACAACAATAGGTTCTAATTTCGTGTAAACCGGCACAAACTAATGCCTCATTCTCTCGTATCAATCCAATAAAATATCGACGCAATTGTAACAGACCCAAACAACCAATTTCAAACTTATTAAATTGCCCGTAACAAATAACACTCTTTCGCCTCTATTATTCTGAGGGCTCGATTCAAACACCTGTATCACTGCTACTTATTATTGACCCTCTTTCTACATTCAATAATCTGACATTGCCCTTTTCACCTGGCATATCCGACACGGTAATTTCATCATCAACAATTTAGGAAACTTCTACATCGATCTAAATGTCGAGGTAATTCAGGAAATTTCCAATTTCTCCTCGTTAATGGCAATTAGATCGTATTTATTTTAAAATCGGCAAAGATTCTTAGATTTCCATCAATTTGTCGTCAACTAAATGTTGAATGCTCACCATAAAATTAATTACAACATATTCGCAAAGTTGACAACTCGTAACGTTCCTCTGGTAGTTGATTCATAATTATTGTCGGAAACTTACAAGTCATCAACTATGCTAATGTCGCTTTACGAATCGGAAATTATACCACAAGAGTTGCTTTGATTTGGTTAAGAAAAAGCCGATTACAATGCGGAATTTTATAAATTTTAATCCAGTCTTGATATATCGCCGACAGTTTCCTAAATCACTCCAACATCTTTGTTTTTAGAGTTTTTGTAGACAAATAATAAATAAAACTATGAAAAATGTGTAGAATCGGCAAAGTTTATACGGTGTGCAAAATGGTGGATGCGCCGGGCAAAATTACAACTTAGTACTCTTGTTATTTAACCGTAAACAAAATGTACTCCAACCAACAGAAAATTACAAATTCTATAGATTTAAAAATAGCAAATTTCTAATTATCCGATAGAAGATCGAATCTCTTCAATAAACGTTAATTCTTTGTCTACGCAGAGAATTTCCTCTAATTTATAGAGACTTCTCAACAGTACGTGAAAGAACTGATTTATACGGCTAGAAATAACTGAATTAAGTTAATAAAAGTAGAGCTACGGGTGGAGTTTTGTTTGAATTTAATGAATAATTCATCAAACGATTTTTTTCTCATTATACCTACTCGTGTCTGTCAATTGGTAAAATGGTTTTTCTTGTTCCTTTCGTTGTAATAACTAATTCCAGGATAGATAATAATAGCCATTATAGGACCCTCTTTATTATGATCATTACTCTTTTATAGCCTGTTCCACATACTTTTACTCTTACATGTACTACAAATTATAGCCGCTAAAATTTAATTTCAATATCACTTTAGCAAGTTAAATTAAATCCGTTTTAAATTCGAAAACAGAACAAGAATGGAATCGTTTAATTTTCGCTGTTAATGCTTTACTTTTTACAAATGTACAATATCACTCCATTATTGATTTTGTTCCGTTTATTTTCCATTTAGATTACGTTCGAAAGTGGCTTAAATTATAATAAGATTCGTATTATTAACGCGCTTAAAACATAATCGAACATTTTCGATTATCGCAATATTGCATTGAACAGATGTAATACGCTGTATAAATGAAATTTCATCAAAATTGCATTGTAAATAGAACTCGTATATTGCATATATTCGGAGATTATAGCAGAAAATTACATGGATTTACTAAGTTCAAACTCTATTTACATTTCGGTAGTTTTTAATTTTAGTTGAAAAAACTGGAGGTGAAAAAGTACAACGGAGATAACTGAAAATTTTTAAGCTTCTCAACTGGAAATACGTCAAGCGTTTGTGTTTGTTCACATTTTTTTCTTTTTTAAGTCTTCCGTCTAAATATTACAATTGTACGTGGGTTTCTAATCCGGAAACACAACCAGTACGGAAGACAATCATGGAAGTTTTCTAGTTAAATTCCAGTTAGGACGCCATATAATTACCATTTCGTCGGAGATAAAATTGTTTATACCATAGTTGCTGTTATAGATAGTTTAATTAGAGGAATTGATAAGGTTTATCCAGCTAGGATCGCTGGCGGTATGACAGATTACAATCGAATTTATTACTAATAGAATTGGTTTAATAATAATATTGTCGGAGAATATGACCAGATTAGATAGACGAGATACTTGACATTAAAATAGTATTTTAATTATGATATTCTTGCAGCACAGAGGTCCTGAACTGAACTTACAATTAGAGTAGGTAATTATATAGGAAGTCTTATAATTTGACAAGCGGTTTGAAAAATATTACAGAATTTGTAGAAGATAATTTGTAGATCGTTTTGGCAAGATTGGAAAGCTGGCAAAAAATGCTCGTGGTGAATTTTGATTTTTCCATTTTTCTTCATGAAATGGAGAAGTATCAAAAGAATCTTGGGGGCATCTTTAAATCATTCTGAATCATTGTGTGGCTTATTTTTGAAAATCCTCAGAAACGAGTGTGTTTTGACCAAAGGCTCAAAATTTGTTAAAACGTTCTATAAGAACTCTCCTATAAGTTTTAGAAATATTTTTTAACTTGTCAAATAATAGGAGTTCCCATATGAATGCTCTAATTTTATTCCAGTGACTCTGTTTGTATCAGGATCAGATAGAGGAGAAATGGTTGTTAAAAATTCTTGCTATGCAGTGGTGCCAAAGTAAAACTAAAAAGTTGATGAGCAATTTAAGAGTATATAGAAGGATTTCTGTAACTCATTTTGGTAAAATTTCAACCTCGTAGATCATAGCGAAGTTGGTCAAAAACGCTCGTTTTTAATGTTTCAATTTTTTAAAACGTCACATTACTCCGAATGACTCAAAGACGCTTCCCACATGTTTTTTTACTTGTATTCTAGAATAAAATATAGAAAAACGTAAATATTCAATGCTAGGAACATTCTTAAGCTATTTTGAAAAATTAGAGCAGAAACTAAAAGGAATCATCGTATTCGACATTATAAGATTCAAAAAATCTGTGTAGATTATTTTGGCAAAATTTGAACCATGTGACACACCAGGAGGCTGGTCAAAAAACGCTCGTTTTGGGCAACATTGAGATTTTCAGAAATGACAAGCGAGTCAGGATGACTCAAGGAGAGTCTTGCGTGTTTATTCTTCATTTTTCTTGTGTGTTAAAGATAAACGAAAAAATCAAAACAGGAGGCATTCTTAAGCTATTCCGAATCGTTTGACGTAGATAACTTGTTTGAAAATCGTAACCTTGTCAGATAATAACTTACAATGAGCTACAAGGCCCAAATTTCTTCAAATTATTCTACAAAAACTTTGCTATAAATCCTTGACAAATAATAAGAATTTGTTCTAGTTTTAGTATCGCTGTGTGTACTAGAACTATTAGAAGTTATCAAATTGGGCATAACAAAGGACTTTTTAATTACAAAATTCGTCCCTTGAATCCGATCTTCATACTATTGATCAATCCGTAATTCATTTTTAGTCGAGTCTCAACAATCTCGCCAGCTGCAGGTATTTTTATCTAGCGATTTAGCCGTCAATATTATCCTCACTAGACAAATGTTTATCATCAATATTCAAGCACGAATAAAAATTTTCACTTCAGCGAATTTACTACAATCAAATATATTCCGAATATAATAAAAATAAATGACTGTACCTTTGTGGCAGCCAACCGAAAAATCCAACATTATCTGTCCGAAAACGCCACTCGCAATAAATTCGACCAAAAAGTCGTAGAAACTTTCCAAATTAACCGGCTATTATTTTATTGTTCAGATTCTCTCACGTTTTTTCTTATTGTTAATTGGGTTTGCTGTGCTTCATTCAAACTGTAGTAAACTTCCGGTTGCGACAGATTTAGAGAACTCTCGAGTTTCGGTGGCAGAAATTTTCGATAACGAGTTGTCATATCGAATTCTATCAATGAATGTTGTTGAAATTGATAGATGATTTTATATGCGAAATGTCGCATGTACACGTTACAATTTACTTTGTTTTGTCGAACAGATAAACGACCTCATTACAGTTTAAACATGTTTCAAATGCTTCCATATCAGTTGGAATACATAAATATTAGCTGTCAGTGTGTTCATTCTAGATAGTGCCATTGAATTGTCACCATCGCAGTATTATAAAAGCTTCACATTCTTATTGTTGACCGATAGAAACAAATGTTTTGTAATTTTCCAAACACAAAATCGTACCGTGAATTTTTCCCGAACAAAGACAACATCCAGAAATATAGTTGTGAATCGGTAGAACTCCACAAAAAATAAATAACGAAAGTTTTAAAGACTTTCGTTGGCCGAAATGCTCGAGGAAAAACGGATTTCTGTTTGTTTAGTTACTTTGTTGATGGTTGTAGAATAAATAAAATGACTCGTTTCCTGTCAAGATCCGAGAGATACGATTCATTAAGGATCCAACTTGTTAGTTGCTCATGATTTTTCTGTTTTTTCAATAGTTCCAGATAATTTCACAGATATATTTCATATTTGCAGATAAACGACACCTGTTTCGTTGAAATTCGAAATTTTAACCGTTTACAACGTTTAGCCAGACGCTCTTATCTACTTACAGTCAATTTAAACTTGCCTGTAATCGTACAGGGAGTTCAGTGTATGGAAATGAGTGGTTGAAATTGTAACTCTAAATGCATGTTTTTCACTAAATTAAATTTCATTTTAATTAATTATACAGTTTCATGTTTAGATGGATGTTGAAATTTGAAATTATATACACTGACATCATTAAAATATGAGACGATTTTTCTAGAAAAGAAAGACACGTGAAATAAATTACAATCTTCAACGTCTGATTTAATTATTTGAAAAGCGCTTAATTGCTACAAATGATAACATTCCAATTAAAAACACATTCAACGCTATATGATGCATAATCTTACAAAAAACAAATCGGCATTTATTCATTCTATTGGCAGAAGCTTGTTTGTGACATCTCTTTCATCTCCGCTTCTATTCAGATGGGGAATTCTTGTTTTTTCGGCTACTCGTGGTTCGTAGTAAATATTTGATTTTAACATCCAAAGCAGGTATTGTTGGGTTTTGTAAATTGCGGCTAGTTTTTTGCCAACACTGTCTATCTGTCTGTGAGATTCCAACCAATTTCATTAATTTGTTTGTGATACGTTGAAAGTTACAACGAAAATATCAATTTTAAATAAATCGCTTTTAAACATCGAGCAAACATAATCAAATTGTCTTTTGTGTGACTTTTTTCCTTTCAATTTCGTCTCGACGAGGCTTGTACGTACCGTCACATCAAAAATTAATGAAACTTGTCTGTTCTGTGTTGATACACCGGATGAACTTATTCTTCTACCTTGTTCATTTAATGAAAGTGTATGCTTTTAATTAAAACGAACAGATACACTCACGCTTGATGGATTTCAAAGGAAGGCTTAATTCTTTTGCCAATTACAGGCCGAATTCAATAACTTTACAATACAATTTAAATCCATTCGAATTTTTTAATAAAATTCCCTTTTGTGGACGTTCCAATTTGATTAAAATTTTTATTCAACACAGTCGGATAATATTCCATATAAAAAGAATCCAATTTATAGATAATATAGGTAAACGTGTCTTTCGAGTGTAAAAGCTTTTATTGTTATGGAATATAAGTAGTGTTTATGGGTATTTCCTTTTATTGTTTCAGGATTTTGTGTAACAAGATGTATCGTCTTCTGTTAAATTTTCTTTTGTAAATTCGAAATTTTCAACAAAATACTTTCCATAATTATCTTCTACATGGAAGTCTACTTTATATTAACAGGAAGACGAAAGATGAGGCTTTAGTGACAAAGCTGTGGAATATTAATTCAATGAAAACGTGGAATTTTATAAATTTCCTCCATTCTACCTAGATTGAAGAGAAAAACCATTTCACAATTTGAAAATAACTACAAATATTCGTTACGAGGAATTCCTTGATTTTTATTAAATTATTCAGAAATTCCAACAGATATTCTAGCGATTTATGCACTCGAGACAAGTTAAAATCAACTGACATTAACATCCAAGACATCTGCATTGAAACTGCACTATTTAGTGTCTAGAACGGGGAAATTCCTGCTTGATCACAATGACACTTATACGGAAATTGTCACTGTAAAGCGACTGAAATTTGTTTCAATTCCAACAATTTTCTGTATTACCAAAAAAAATTGAGCGGAAATTCTGCAAGATTCTTTGATGTTTAAAGAGATGAAGAAACTAAATCAACGAGGCTCTAAGCGAATCCCAACCGATAAAAGAGCATTTAATTTCTTTGTAGATAGAACAGACAATATTGTTGGAGTTCATAAATGCGATTAATCTGGAAAAAAACGCTAATATTACCGAGATAAGCCACTAAAATCTTCAAAGAAACACCAAAGAAGTGGCTTTGTAGGTCAATGTTTGAGGGGTGAGAAACAATGGTATAAGAAGTTGTTTTCAAAATTCGCTACTCATCGAGCCGGATAAAGGGCAGATTGTTCGCAACACAGTCAGCATAAATTGCGGACCTGCTTACGCTAGCAAACATATCGATCACGAAGCAGAATTGTCACTGCCTACAAAATTATTTCAGGCTCAGTAACGATTAAAGCCTCACTAACAAATACGTTCAATTCTTTTGCTAGTTGAACCTCAATATTGACACCACGTACGAGTCTAATTGACAACATGTAGAAGTGTGCGGACTTGTGAAATTTCTTATGTCCCCTTCGACGCTTCGACATATCGAATCATCGATCATGTTCCGCCAATCTTATTCGACAGGGTGGTGAAGCGTTTAATAAATGTCGACCGTAAAGCTACTCAAATTAACCGAATTCGTCTATGAAAAAAAATCGATTGTCGCTAATATTCAACCGACTAATCCTAGTGTAGATTTATTGTTTATTTGTGTCAGTTTGATAGAATTTAAGTCGGCTTATGTTGTTGCAATAATTCTTTGTTAGAAAAATGCGGATTAGTTGGGTAATCTTTATAATTGGGAAATGTTAGCATCAGTGAAGTTGGAATTAATTTTAATAATTCCTTCGTTTGCGGATAATACGCGAAATTATTCGATAAGAACTCAGTGTAGTAGATGATTGTTGATTCAATTATTGTTAGAGTTGATTTATTAGAGGCGCCTGTATTTTTGAATTTGAGATAATTGATTGGGAAAGTGACATTAATTATTCATTATGTTCGAAAAACCAATTACAATCTAGTAGTTTACTGTAGTAAATCAAGCGTTAACTTGTATTTACACTAGAGAAACCAATAACGGTTCCAGACTTGTTCGGGAATCTTAAAGATAACACTTGAGATCGAATTCTTGTTTATTCCCTGTAAAACAACGTACCGAATCGAATTTCTTATTGTCAACTCTAAGAAATCGGAGGAATTGAATTGACGCTTATATTTTTGATATTTTGTACTTTTCAGCAATTCTAAAATCGCTATGCAAGGAATTCCTATCGGTCAACGTATCGGCAATTTTATACCTGATGAATTATGAACAGTATGGCCGTAGTACAGCATCTGCCCAATATTTTCTCCAATTAGCCGGTTATTTAGGCATTCCGGTTATTGCATGGAATGCTGATAATTCTGGATTGGAACGGCGTGCTTCACAATCTTCACTACAACTTCAATTAGCACCATCATTGGAACATCAAACTGCCGCAATGTTAAGCATTTTAGAACGCTATAAATGGCATCAATTCTCTGTTGTAACGAGCCCAATAGCCGGACATGATGATTTCATTCAAGCTGTCCGCGAACGGGTCTCCGTCATGCAGGTAAATTCTAAGAAATATCGTGGAATTAGATAATTGTTGGGTTTTCGTTAGGATCGTTTCAAGTTTACGATTTTGAATGCGGTGCTGGTGTCGCATCATCGCGATTTGGCCGCTTTAGTGGATTCAGAAGCTCGAGTTATGTTGTTGTATTGTACACGTGAGGAGGCTATCGATATATTGACAGCAGCCCGAGATTATCATCTAACAGGTGAAAACTATGTTTGGGTCGTGACGCAGAGTGTTATTGAAAATCCACTACAGGCGCCTTACCAGTTTCCCGTCGGTATGTTGGGTAAGTTTAGATTAAAATTGTGGTAGTTGTATAGTGGTGACCGTCATCAACATATGTTGTAAAGTTAGATGGGGAATCCTTTATGACGCCCTCCGCCCTTTCTATAAACACTTCCATGAGAATAGCAGACGGCCGTAACGAGAACTCGAGCGAATTTCGCCCATTGATTCTCGGTTTGAATAAATTAATATTAATTAATTGAATTGCTGTTTACTTTATAAACAATGGTACTGAAATATATGCGAGTCGTTTGGACGAAAAAATAGCATACCAGTATATGAATATTAACAACAATCAAAACACAAAGCTACACAAAAGTTCTTTTGTGCTATATAAAATTTGAAAGCTTCTATACATCTTTTCGCATCAATATTGAACACACACTAAAAGCTTTCTTATTGAGTTGCACAGAAGCGAATTAAATTTTTAAATTAGATTTCTGAAGAACATTTTTACAATGCAATTAAGTTCTCAACTAGTCCTCTATATAGAGAAAAATAAAATAAAATGAACAATTAAAGTGTCTCAAAGACTTCCATAAATCACGCCTCTATTCAACTTGCATGTAGGATAATTATCATTAAAACACTGTTGTACAGTTTCTAGCCCGTTACAAGTCAACATTAGAGTTGTGAAATTAGTTGGAGAATTTACTTTGAAGTTATCTCAAACGAGACAACGATTCAATGCTTTTAATTTGTCAATATTGAGGATATATTTGCATTTACTAGATTGTGCATGTTTCGCTTTTATTAAATTTACATAAATCCATAAAAATTCTAATATTCTTGTTAATCCAATATTTCTTTATGTATTAAGATAATTTTCCAGTCTGTTAAGTATACCCGTAAGGCGATTGTCTTCAACTAATTCCCAACAATTTTCCGCTTGTTTGATTTTCAAACAGTTGTTGTGGTCGGTTTCGTCGATCAAATTAGCTTAAACGAAAAAAACTACCAAATTTTATTTCTCTTTTGTAGTCTCCACCAGATACTGGCACAAAATTTATGAAATTTATGTAAACAAAGGTCATTTGGCGCTGGTGCAGATTCAAAGGGCCGCATCGGTGTAATTTCTCGCTGGCTTCCAGCAGAATTTAATGAAACGAAATTAGAAAGGTGCCATTTTCAAAACAAGAAACTTTCTCAGGTGATCCTTGAAATTCTTCTAATCCTATCCCAAAATAAACGAATGGATTATTAAATGTTGGCATTGTTTCAACACCAAGAGGTGTAATGCAGGCCCTTTAAATTTTGCCGGTTTTCTTGAAAACTAGCCTACCAATTGGAGACTTTTTGGCAAATTTAAAATTTTTAATATTGGCTAAATTATTGGCAAAAATATAGAAAAAATCTGAGACTTTCGTCTATCGATTCAAATTCAAGTGAAATTTTTTAAATCGAAAACGTTTCTCTAATGCTCTGTAAAATGCTCTTTCTAATGCTGTTTTAATCGTTACAATATTTATGAAAATAAGCAAGTTGTTGATTATTAAATATTGGCATTGTTTGGGGACCAAATCGAAAAAAAGATGTAATACAGGCAATTTCCTGGAAAACTAGCAAACCGATTGGGAATTTCCTTGGATATTTAGAAAGCGCTTTCAATTTTCTATAAATTCTGTCAGAATCACTGAAAAACAAACAAGAAACAAATTTTCTTCTACAACTAAAAATTCAAACAAGCAGGATATTGCTTATTAAAAATTGGTATTGCATGAGCCTCCTAAAGTCCTGAGGGAAACCCCCGTCTATTCACCTTGACCAGTCCGGGCCTGTCGGCAAATATATTTTCGAAAACAGTCAAGATTGGGAGTATTATTGACCGTAATTTTCTCCAGTTAATATTTTATCACATTGTACGTTTCCTTGTTATCACCATGACGGCATCCATTATGTTTTAAAAATAAATCCCTATCCTTATTTTAAAATAAGCTTCATGGTTAATATTTATATGGCTGTATTAACAAAATAGAAATTCAAGCAATGATAAATAAAAGCCCTTATGTGTTGGTCGTTGAACATAGCTACCGCACTTTTCTACAATCGATCGTGGATTAGATTTTGTTGTAAATTTGCTGCGTTATTGCTGGCTTAAAGTTCGAATCCCTATAGGGTAATAACATAAAGGTGTCTGTCTTTGGGAGCGACATAAACTAGAACCTTGCACAATTTTTAAACTATTAACTTTGCAAGTTCCCTAATAGTTTCATCTGAAATGGCACAAATTAGATGATTATTATCGTTCACTATCACCGGATAAATTGATGATGAATCATTTTTCCCTTGTGTTAACACTGAAAGGTCGGTGATAATTAAACAGAAAGCCCTGTTAGTAGTAGCGGTAATGTTGAAATCCCATTATGCTCATGTACTACGGTGACTAATTAGCATATTTAGAAAATTAGACCGTAGGCGTTTACGCTTATCACTTATTTATAGTCTCCACAATCGGATTTCATTCCATGCAAGTAGTTTGATAGTTCTTTCTTGAATCGTAGAATGACCCTTTTAAGAAAGTGCGTACTTAGAATTAGATTTATAGTGATCTAAGCATTAAAAATTGGTATCAAAATACCGTGAAGGCTCAAAGTAACTTCTTCCGTTATTTCCAACCTCCACACATAAATCTATTGTGAAATTTATTACAACATTAAATTCCTCATTTTTAACGAAATTGCACTATGTTAAAAGCCAGGCGATATTCTCTTTTGATTTTGCGATACTTAAAAATATTCTATTGAACAGCGATCATTCGTCANTTTAGAGTAAAAGATAAGGAAAAAAACGTTCATCAAAGATTGCACCTTTTTTAGACTTCTTAAAGACAACATTAATAATTAATAATAATTTCATTGGGTGCGTCAATAAATAAAAACAGAATGTAAACAGTATTTCACCTCGAAATTAGCGGTGCTTTGGATAATAGTATCGTAGATTGTTTCATATGTTGCTACGTTTGTAAGCGTATTTTTCAAGCGTATCAATCAATCTACGACATTGCGCAACCAATGAACACACCTGTGAAACATCGGCCTTCTATACGAGAAGTTGGATTGTAATAGTTACATGACTTAATTTATGGTTTTTCGATCCGAAAGTCGCTCGTTTTTCCTATTTTTCGTGTCTCCTGAAGAGTTCTTTAATTTTCTTAAATACAAACTTGTCTTTGATTTAACGATACCTAAAGCTCTACTTTGACAATGCTCTAAAATATATAGACGTAATCTTTTTTGAAGTTATTTATTTTAACGCTTTTAATTAAACAATGCTGCTTTCTATGGCAAGCAAATTACAATACAAATTTAACGTTCTTTGTAAATACGAAAAAAATTATCGGGAAAAAAACGTTCCAGTATTCTTACAAGGTTCAACGATCTGATTCGTATGGGGGAAATTTTGAAATGTTCAAGAACGGCCAGTGTTGATTATTCCTTCTTTTTGAAGCAGAAAATTTAAATGCAAAATCAATTTTTTCTTTAAACACTAGTGAAACGTGTAAATTTCCATGTCAATTTCCTTCAAAGTGTTCATCTTCTGGTATTTAGTCAATTCGAAAAAAAACGACAGAGTATTCTGTAATAAATTCCAAATTTATGAAATTCTCAACATAAACATCGCAAGACGAGATAATTTCCGTTTTATCATGCGGTAACTGTTAGAATTTATTCGTTGTCTTGTTCTTACAAATTCCAAATGTTTATCTGATACTTTTAATTTATAATGGATACGTTTTATCGTCAGAAATACTGTTGCAATTCCTCCAATATCCTTGTGTCTTTGTGTAGTCTGAATTCAAATGGTCGATTTAGTCTGTTTCGCCCTTTCGGAGACAACCTCAGCCTTTAATGCTGTTCTTAGAGGCTACAACATTATATTTCGCCATGTAATATGCAGATTCGTTTGTGAATTAATAAAATACCAGACACTTTTGTAAGAATCGATTCTCTATAAATAATCGTTATGATAGAAGACTAAATCGAAGCCTATTGGAAATTTTTCAGAATCACCGCGAATAATTGAATACGTCATTGCTTCCTATCAAAAGCAAGTTTCCTATTAGATAATGTTCCGTTGAATTGTATTTGTGGCTAGTTTTCTATCAAATACTAACTATTGACAGTTTTACGAAGTTGACGTATTTTAGAAAAATCGCTTTCCGGTTGAGGTACCCGTGAAATCATGTTTTCCTTTTATAAAATGGAACAACAAGCCGATGTTTATTTGGAACTGAATAATTGCGATTTAAACGAGAATAATTTCATTTTTCACAACTGTATTTACATTGATGGAATTTCATTCTCCTGTTATACGAAAACTATTTTATTTTAATTGAGTTTAAATAAACATTCCAATCGATTCTTCTCCGAATTCACTCGATTTCAGGGGCATGTATAAGTTCAGGTTGGCTGTTGGAAAATCCACAAAGAATTCTCCCGAGAAGTTCAAGTAGTCCTTTGTTTCTGTTCACCTGATTTGCTTGCATCCCAACGTCTCTTGTGCCGGTTGTTTGCATATTCCTTAAGCCGACATTTGATGATAAATGTCTATTTGTTTTACTAGCAAAATAATACGAATAGATTCCAATTTATATCAAACGATTCGTTAGATTTGTATCAATTTCCAAGGATTTGTTATTTAGAAAAGTTTTAGTAATATTCTCTTTAATACAACCAAATAAATTGGGTAAATTTCCGATTAGTTATGAAGTTTAGTTAACTCTATACGAATTGGGTTATCCTGAAAACATATAGAAACTAATATTAGAACTAAGTAGATAAACTAACGTATAAATTTCACTTAATATAATTTAGTGGTTTGTTGTATAACCATGGATAACCTTTTGGTGGGGAACTGTGCAGTTTAGATGGAAGTTTCAGTAGTAAAGTTACAATTTTCCTGTGCTATTTTCGTATAGGAACCGACAAAACAGATGGAATTTAATTGCAATAATAATTAGATAATATCCTACTGTTATAGATAAATATTGGTAGAATTTACAACTAAATTCCACTAATTACAATGTAAACAATTAAAGGTGTTTTACGGCTTAGAAGTCGTTTGATTTTATTGAGAAGGCCTCCAACTGATGTATATTGAACGATTACGCTTTAACGCTCTTAATCGACAGCCCTTTTGAGCTAATTCTAAAATTAACAGATTAATTCGGATTTAGCAAGTTTGTCGTTCAAAATAAATATTTACAAAATATAAGCAACACGATCTGCACTTGATGTAGATTTTCTGCTTTAAATTAATTGAAATCTAAAGAATGGTTAAATTTTCAAATAGTTTTCGCGGTATTGTAATGTTCCTTCTATTTTAATGGAATTATAGGGGATTTACAATTATACCTGACGTTTAAACAATGCATTTTTCGCTATTGTTTCTTGTCGCTTATTTCCCACTTGTTTTCCAGCTTGTTTTTACTATTAATTTACCACTAATTTGTGCCGTTTCAAAGTTAACGGGTGGATGGAAATTATACAACGCTAATTAATATTTTCAATAGAACATAATTCTTTGCAAAGTTTCCGTTTTTTGTTCCACATTCCGGTATGAATTACAATCGGAATTTCGGTTTCTATACCGGCGCATCCACCAAACCAACACTGTAACTTATTCAGGCGTATCTGTTTCACAGAAATCTGAATCGAGAAATCGTGGCTATTGTTGCGGTATTAGCAAAGACGAATGAAATGTTTGTAGCCTCCAAAGGTGCGGATTTTTGTGTGGAAAATAAATCTAGAATTCGATATAATCTCCTCAATTAATTTTCCTCAATATGAGTCAATATGGTATAGGATAGGGGGTTCAAAGTTCTATTTAAATAGACACGTGTGTGTACAAAGAAGAAAAAATTTTCACAATAACGTTGTTAGACGAATAGCAAATGTATAGTTCCCTTTAAGTTTCCCGGCTTTTCCCAATTGCCCTATAAGGAGTCGTACAATGTGCGTGGCAATTTTAAATAAATAAACCCACTATTGTTTGAGCAACATTCAAATAGTGGCTCATCTCAAGCCGGAGTAAATTCTATTAAAGTTGAAAAACGTAATTTTTAGATAAAATGAAACTCATGTTTACGGACGCCTTGTTTTAAAAAAGACCATCATCACAAACAAACCATCCATTTCGATTCAAACAACGTAGGTATCTTAATTAAGTTTCACAGTGAGTACAGTTGAAATAAACACGTGCTGTGTTGTATTCCAAAAATAAGATATCTCCACATTGTTGCAGTTGTTATAATAATAAGATGATCATTTCATCCACAAAAGTGTCTTTAATTCCCCATCATTTTCAAGGTGCTTGAACTGAAATGAGCAGCATTGGGGGCTGTTTACGTTAATAATTCGGCCACATTACTCTTAGATGAGGCAATAAATGTACAAGTTCTATAAAATATCTCATCGTTAGAAGTTCGTTTTCATTGTATCAAGATTATGGGGAAATTTCATCTTATTCAAAAACTCGTTATATGAGATGGATGAAATGCAATTTTTATACGATTTTCTATTGGATTTGAGGGTTTTTATCCGGTGGAAAATAAATATTATGTTCCAATATTACAACACTTGAGTGCTCTCCAATAACAACGGATCAATTGAAAGATTAAATTTAAAGTTTTACTTAATATTTATGAAATATCTAGTATATATTTTTTTTAGTTATTGACAGAATTTGTAGGATGTTTAATGAAAATTAGGACACTGTAGCTTATTGGGCATTATCGATGTATCGATTTTCACCAGTCAACTATGCACAGGCAACGACTAATTAGCAGTTCCTCCAAGACCCTTTTGTTCCTCATCCCTGGATCCCTGGATGATCGATTATGAAAGATTATGGAAGAATGAATAATTATCTACTACTGAACTCGGTTCTCTTACCGAATTTTATTTGAAAAAAATCTCACTGGTTCTAATTTACAAGTGTAAAATTTGAAAATAACTAATAACCTGGCAATACGTCTTTGAAAACAAATCATTCAGTTTTTGTATAAAGGTCTCAACAATACCTTTGCTAAACTAACTACTAAACTAACAACTAAACTTAGATAAAGTTACTAGAAAGGGATTAAATGAGTTGAAGTTAGGGACTTTATTCCGTCATTTCTTCGCCAATCTTTCATCAAGTGATTGAATTTAGTATATCAGCTGTTTACTATTTCTCCGTTGATGTAGAACAATTGTTTATAGTTCGTGTTTGTTTACTTTTTCAAATTGCTTCCACTCGATTTGCTGCAAAAACGCTAGAGGTTAAATTAAAAAAAAACAAACTCAAACTTAAACAATCATAATACATTGAGAGAAAACGAAATTTTCCCATTTTCCAAGAAAAAATAAAAAACTATCTCGGAAGGTTCTTCTAGCCGATTTGGATCGTTTTATCTGTATATTCGGTTGGTTGAAATCGTAACAATGTCAGATTAAAACGATTTCCACCAATTTCTCAATACGATACTTTATTTTCATTAGAATATCCTCTAAACAATTGTCGAAATATTTGTCAAATCGCCCTCAATTAATAAAAACTAGCAATATTTAAGTAGAACACCCGATATTCCCATATTGCGGAAATTCCGTTTGTTGGCTTGGTATAAAGCGGAAGATTACCGTGGAAAAATGCATATATTCTTATAAATGTCCACAATAAAAATATAGCGATGGAGAATTTGTGAAAAATACACAAGCAATTCAAGTAAATTATTTGTCTGCTAGACAAATGATTGTTGCTGAAATATCCTGGATGTACGGATAAATTATAACCGTTTGCAAACGGTGATGGTTAAAATAATAAACTAATTGTAAATCTATGTTGTATTCGAATTTAACAATCAAAATCGTTACGGTAATAATTAATTAACAAAACCGTAATTGAAATTTATAACACCTGGGAAAACTGCGAGAGTGGCAACCACAATTCCAAATTATTATGTTTGTCGTTTTCTTTTATCTTCGCCTCAAGCAAACTTTGGAAACTTTAGACACTCAACTTTGTGTTTATTTTGCGAAAAGTGTAAATTTATTTAGGACTCGTTTCTTTATTTTAACGGTATAGTGCACTATTTTAGCGAATTTAATCTAAAAACTAATCCAAGAGAAAATACTATGAACTGTTGGCTCCTCTGTCTTGAATAAGTCACAGAACGTCGGAGAGATACCTATTTCAATCATCAAATTGTGAAATATTAACCTCAAAGGGCATATTTGTAATAAGAGAGATGTGTAGGATTGTGATCAATATATGTCAGATGGTGAATGATGGCTTTACGGTTTCATCATTTCTTTTCTTGAAAACTGAACGCCAATATCAAGTCCAGTTTTGTTTTATTCAGGAAATAAAACAAAAACTGCCGAACATGATATTTTTACGTAATAGCTCCAGTTGAACAAAGACAGATTGGTTTCACAATCATTCGCCTGTTATCTAAACCAAAGAAGTGAATTCAAATTTTATGGATATAAAATAAGATATCTTTTATAATAAAGATGTTCTAATTGGTTTTATATCGGAATTATATTATCAGTCTATCGGCCTGTTTTAGTTGGCTCGGTTATTTAATTTACTAGTAGAAATTGTATTAGCCGAACACCGGCGTATCAAATGAAGATTGTTCAATAGAATTTCCCTTCACTTTACACGTAATTCGATTATAAATTATACGACAATTAAAATAAATCCATTTCACAGCCAGACGGAGCCGCACAAAAAACCCCGACCCGCTAAATTAAAGCAATGATTTATATGATAATCGTTGCCGCAATATACACATTTCTCTGCTTCAATTTGATAAAGGAGACAGTTTTTCCTTTATATATCAAATATTGGAATTGTTCCGTTTTCCTGTAACGAAATCCATTGAATTCTCGCCCCTTTTCATGTCGTCTCTTTTATATTGTAGGCGTCCATTTCGACACGTCCAGTTCTAGTTTAGTGAACGAAATAACAACAGCCATTAAAGTTTATGCTTATGGTGTTGAAGATTTCACCAATGATCCGACTAATAAGAAATACTCACTCAATACACAATTATCGTGCGAGGGTGCTGGCGGTGCGGCACGCTGGAATACCGGTGATCGTTTCTTTCGTGTTCTACGTAATGTTAGCGTGGAAGCGGATGCTGGTAAGCCCAATATAGAATTCACACAGGATGGTGTATTGAAAGCTGCTGAATTGAAAATTATGAATTTGAGACCGGGCGTTAGTAAACAACTAGTATGGGAGGAGGTAAAATCAATGATTCTCGAATCTATTTTTTTTGTAATTGCTGTTTCCTTCCACAGATAGGTGTATGGAAATCGTGGCAGAAAGAGGGCTTGGATATTAAAGATATTGTATGGCCGGGGAATAGTCACACTCCGCCGCAAGGTGTACCCGAGAAGTTCCATTTGAAGATCACGTTCCTAGAGGAGCCGCCGTATATCAGCCTAGCACCACCGGATCCGATTACAGGCAAATGCACAATGGACCGTGGTGTTTTATGTCGAGTTGCTAGCGATTTCGAAATCACAGAGTGAGTATTTCAACTCTTCTCAACCGTTCTAAAGAAAAAATCAATTTTCGCTTAACCATTCTGATAGAAAATACGACAAAACAAGAAAATTGAAACGGGACAGGGGTTTCGCGTATAATATAATTCAAAACAGAACACCGAAAGCAATGTAGCGTTCGGGTTTATTCTAAAAATATTGATTGATGGATGATTCCATCTATCGTTACATATGTTCGGCGATATTTTATCTATGTCGACGGTGCCTCCATAAAACTGGAACGTATAGCAAAGTTCATTCTATCAACAATACTTATCGTTAGATACGATAAATCTGAATTTTATTTTTATAGCCGTTAATGGAAAAATTCTGTTTCTTTAAACTTTTCACTGGACCATGTAAACTGAAAACTAGTTCGACCGGAAAAACTTCGACGAAACAATTTTTTTGTGACAATAACGATTTATTCTCGAAAGGTACGCCGATACGTCTTCGTTTACAGAGATGTGACCGAAATTGCAACGCTTATGTCAAAATTTTACTCGTGATTAATGATAAAAACTAGAGACGTTACGGATTTCTCATTCCGGTTCGGTATCTGCGGAATTTCCGCAAAATTTGAGTTCTGCAGATTGTTAAACAGATATACGAATTCGATTCGATGTCCTCAAATTGGCAATATTTAATAATTGATAATTCGCTTCTTTTTTTTCAGAAAATTCTAAGTGAATTCTATGTTACAGATAATCTTAAAGCATGTATTTTTTCTAATTTTTCATATTTCCTCTAAAAATTAACGAGTATTGATTTTTCAATGATTTTCTGAGAGTGTATAAAAATTGGAAGAGCTAACTAACGTTTTTTTTAATAGTTTTTTAATAGGTTCGTTAATGATGCGGAAAATCAACAATTTTTTTATGATTCATTGTACGAAAAATGCCGTTTTTCAATCATGGATTCACTTGTTTGATGAGATATTGTAACGAATGTAGTAGCATTAGAAAAAGCATTCTAAGTAGTCTTCATGGGCGAATATTAATAATTTTTCAATGATTTTCTAACAGTAGATGTATAGCAAATTGAAGGCGCTTCCCAAATCTAACAAAATTATTATTAATTTCCGAAAAATTGACGAAAAAGCCGTCAAAATCGATAAAAAACTGCATTCGATTCGTTTTCTGTTACAGCACTCCGTAACGTCTCTAAAAAATATGCACTTTTTTGACATTTTGAAGCTTAATTTCGGGTAAACTCCTTCGATAGATAAAACTACCATTGCAGAGTAAAGTCACAAAACTGTCGTAACATAACACAAATAAATAAACTGCGTTTTATCGTTGGTAGTAAAACCAAACAATTTTCTTTGAACAGTTAAAGCAGCAACTGACCAACTTATTACCGCTCGACTGGTTATTGTCAAGATAAAGCTTACCCGTCAGCAAATTTAGTTTCACTTTTATCCGACGAACCAGAAAAAACCACTCAAATTAAACGAATTAAACAATTACACGAAAATTGTTATGATGCAAAATGGTGGATGCGCCGGGTGAATCGTGAATCTGCCGTTCTCTTGAAAATTTATCACTTCTAACACACGGATAATTACGCGGTGGTGTCGTTTTTTGTTAGTAAAATTCCCCATTAATTTCTATTTATTTTCCACGTCATTTGTTACAGAATCCAGGATGTCAGTTCGGCCCATCGTAACGGCAGTTTCTACCAATGTTGTTCCGGTTTTTGTATTGATCTATTGCAGAAATTTTCAGAAGAATTGGGCTTCACATACGAATTAGTACGCGTTGAAGATGGCCGTTGGGGTACAAATGAGAACGGCAAATGGAATGGATTAATTGCCGAATTGGTTAATCGAAAGACCGATATGGTGTTGACATCGTTGATGATCAACGCTGAACGCGAAGCTGCTGTAAGTAGACGATAATTAAACGTATTTTATAAATTTAGATTAATCGGATTTTGTAGAATAAACACGGGAGTTTTAATTTAATTTTCCAAAAAGTTTCCTGTAGCGCCTCTTAAAGGACTTTCAAAGTTTTAATCCAACCCAACTGTTTACGTTGTTTGAATGTTTCTTTATTCGATTTAAACAATTTTAACAACTAAAATTTACGTTATTCTACTTCTAGTCAATAACAATTGAATCTCTAACAACAAAATATATCAAATATGATCTATTTTTATCCATAGAATTGTAGATGAATGTATCAAATCCGCAAATGGCAATTGAAAATTGTGGTATTCGCTAACACAATATCCACACTCAATATTTGTCAATATTTCTTTTATTATCTCGTTATTTGCAGCGAATATAATTCACTCATTCCATTAAAATAATCAATTCAATTTACTTTGAATAATTGAAATCGAATTGTTTGTCCTATCACAAGAATATAAACGATTCTATATAAACCGTCTTCAACTAAACTTTGTCAGCTTGGAGAACTCTCTAAGGTAACCGCTAATACATTTTGGCCGCCAAACCTGACCAAACCCTTAGTTTTCTAAAGGACACTCATCTACAAATGTAGTGGATCCTCACAATTGTAGAGTCTACCCTAGACTTGATTTATGGTTTTGCGGATTATAAGTACCAAGAGCTTTCCCAACTCTCGAACCGCAAATCCTTTATATTTTAAAACTTAGAAGAAGTGGTTGTCACAAATAACAAGTGAACATTCGAAAAGCTCGTTTTATAATAATTTTCGGTTAGACTTCTGATGCTTGATTGAATCGAGAAAATCTATTTTTATTACTAATACTATAATCGTGCTTAAAGCTATTCTCTCGAACGGTTACAAGAAAAACACGATTATGGCGGGAGAGAAACAACTTTAATGAAGAAAACGGAATTGCATCTAATCCCTGAGCCATTTTGCCAGTCTACAAACTTCTAGAGATCCGTTTAGAAGTCTAGCTAAGTACAATCTACTCGCTTCACATTTACCCGATTTAAATGAGGGCGAAATATTATAGCACAGACCAATTTTGATTATTATTCTGAAACTATCGTGCAACTCAAAAATTTGATGTACTAATCGTGGCATTATTTCCAAGTACGTTGATAATTTTCCATTTGTATTAAATTAATTCATTTTCTTCACAATAACGTAGAGAAGTTTGCAAGTCACGTGTCTCTACCATTTAGAATTTGATTAATTTGAAGTGTTCGCCGTATATTAGAAATACAATCTTGTAATACGTGCCCGTTCATCTTTTATAAGAGTTAACTTCAATGGATAAGAAGTTCGGATTTGTTTGGAGATGTTTCGAAAGTTCCAACTTTGAAACTCGGCAATTTCCGTCTTCACTACAATTTTAAGATAGTGGAAAATTAACAAAAATTATAAATGGACCGCTGAAAGAAAGCATCTTACACAAATTTATCGCAGTGTCAACCAGATAAAGCTAGTGGTATAAAATAAAATAGACTCTAAAGCTCTATAGAAAAGGTTCAAACAAAACCTCACAATAGCGAGTGAACGCCTTAGACGCCACAGTATTCCATAAAAATAAACGACAAATTGTGTAAACAACAACGAAATGTTGACAATAAACAGGGCTTGTCTTTCGAATGGATTCAATGCCCGCTAATTGATCATAATGGAGACGATATTCCTTACGATACACCGATATAAAATTGCTGTGTTTACAAAATCTACCGAAATTCGTTGGAATTTATGTGTATGTTCGTTTGATTCCACCAAATTTAGCCAATTTCAACTCGATTTATAGTTTCTATTCGATTTGATTTCTAGGTGGACTTCAGTGTACCGTTTATGGAGACGGGAATAGCGATTGTCGTGGCGAAACGTACCGGTATCATCTCACCAACGGCCTTCCTAGAGCCGTTTGATACAGCTTCCTGGATGCTGGTCGGGGTTGTTGCTATACAAGCGGCCACATTTACGATTTTTCTATTCGAATGGCTATCACCGAGTGGATATAATATGAAATTATCGTTGAATCAGGTCAGTTGTACAGTTTATTCAGTTTTACATCAATACACTAGCTGTATTGGCTCATTTTATGCAAATATAAGATTCCAATTTATGTAACAACAGTTGGCTGATGGTCTAATTCAGTTGAATTATTCAATTTGTAGATCTATTATCGAATATTCTAACGTATTTGGCTATAATTTAGAATGTGGTGGGATTTGAAAATTCTACAATTTCCAAGATGCGATTTATAAATTTGCATCTTTACCACAATCGGAACGTTTTGATTGATCGTAATAAATTAAAAATGAAATGTATTGTGAAAATTTTATAAGTCTACTTGAAAAATGATTCTGCATTCTCTTCCAACTTCACTACAAATAGACCGGATCGATATTTATTTGAATAAATTTAAATAATATTAGCCAGCTTACTTTACAACAGCTAGAACTGAAAATTCAAGAAAAAGTGTATTTGCAGTGCATTTTACAATAATATCACCAAAAAATTAACAATAATTCTTGAGGAAGCCGAAATTTTCAATCTAAAGCTATACTTTATCCAACTTTACCAAATATTTAGTTCAACAACAATGAAGCCGCGGTTAATGAGATATTTTGTTTACCAAACAACCACCTTTTTGTTTGAAGTATTCAAACCCTTGTTGAGAATTTCGTTTGTGTACACATCAATCAATTCGAATTTCCAACATTCGAGTCGATCCAAAAATATATTTAAGATTTACCGGAAGTAATTACAAGATTCATTTATAACAAACTTCACTAACAGAATTATCGTATTTAACTTAAAAAAAAAAAACTACCATTAACTTTAAAACGGATTATAAATTGGAGGTAATCGTTTCGTATCCAAAACAGATCGCTCAATAGTCTCAAGGGTGGTGAGGTCTGAACGAGATAATTACAGTAAACATTTGTTACCGATTAAATTAATCTGTTTCAATTGTAAAATATGGCGGTAGTCGTTTGTTTAGCAGCCGTTTGGTTTATTCTTTTTCGTCCGACTTAACTCCAGTTCCATTCACTACAATAAATTGATAAACCTCAAGTGGTTTACGGAGATAATTAAAAACGACAATAGAAATTTATATTTGGTTTATTTCTAACGAGTTTAGGGACTTGGGGGATTGTCTTGAACGTTTACGCTTGATTGAATTCGAGAAAAATCACGGTAAATACAACACTTAATTCGATAGTCTCTATAAACTTTCCCAATTACAAGCTTTTAAATATAGCTGAAATAGTATTATTAAAGTTCTTTGATCATTCTCTTTTATCTGGAATAGAAAGAATTCTCTATAATTTTCTTCAAATACGAAAAGCACCGACCTAATTAATATTCAGCCACCATAAACATCGTTAGTTTCTACTAATGAGGATTACCGACGAACAAACAATTAATATTGTAATTCAACAGGAATAGTCTTCAAGTAAGGCAAATTTTAACTACAAAGTTTACATATCGTAATGCCAAACAGACGAAAAAATTGAGCCGAATTTTATACGTCTATTTAAAATAAGTTGTAAACTTTACAAACCTTTCAATTGTTATATTCTAATGCGTTCCCCATTATGTCTCTTCGCTTCTTTGATATTTCCAACAAAAAGTTAACGCATCGGATTGTTCTATACCGCGAACATTCCCACTAACTGGCGGTATCTCGTTATTCTTCAACAGTTGAGCTAATCAAATTGTAATAATTTAGAACATTCTTACACTTATTGCAGATATTCGCACGAAAGTTGCACAGTTGGCGTTTGATGTGGATTTTCTGGGGAAACACCGTGAAACACTAGCGGCAGTTTCAAATTTCGTTAGGATCTTATACGACCAAACTGCTATCTTGTAAATTATTGCTCGATTCAGAGCGTACAAATTCAACGAGTTTTTCTCAAATATTTTGTGAGAATTTTTACGGATATTCGAACAATTTTAGTAATAAAAAAATTAAATTACAACGAAATATCGAGTGGGAGCGATGTTCTCGCTGGTTTTCCAATAAAACCGGTAAAAATCATTACAAAGGAAAGTTAATTCTGTACACGAGTGCTGAATTAAAAGTACGTGTAGTTCTATTATTTGACCAGAATTAAAAAGGATAATTTTGATAAAATTTGAATCCCTAAGGTTTCGTGATATCAAATCTATCAAGTTTGTTTCAACGCAATTTTCCTATAAAAAGAGGAAAGTTTTTCACATAGCAATAGCTTTAAAGTCCATAAAATCGTCTGTAAACTAGAAACAACTTGACTCAAAACAAATATTTTTAATATTTCCCCTATATTTGAGATTATGTGAGAAAACGTCCCAAAACTCTTGCTAATTTTCTTAATTTTTTGGAAAACTTCCGAGCCGATTAGAAAGGCTGAGTTGTATGGGAAGTTTTAAAAAACATGTTTCTAGATTTTCCTCTATAACTCAAAATTTCCAAATAATTTTCCAAAATCGTACCAGTCCTTTGATGCGGCTTGAAATTCTATTTCGAGCAAGTCTAGAAACTTGAATTTTAGCCGAAACATAAACCAGAAATCGTTTGTCAAAATTTTCACTCTTTGACGAGCCTTTTCCGGCCCCTTAAGATAAAATTACAAGCAGAGAGGTGAATGTGAAGTCACATCTGGATTTTTACACAACTAATGTTCAAGAAAAAAGTTTTCTTCAATTTGTCCGATACAGAAATCAAAGAAACACCACAACCTCAAATCATTCTGAGTCAATTTACATGTAGGTACTCGGGAGAAAATTTCGATGAGCTACGAGGTTCAAATTCTGGTAAAATTATGTTCAGGGACCCTCTCATAAACCTTTAAAATAGTTTTTAAATTGGTCGCCAACTTATAGATGGAGAGTTGTTTTATTTTATTGATTCTACAAAAGATAAAAATACTACTGAAAGTAATTGCATTTGAATTTGGACAAGATCATTGACCTAGAGAAATGCTTTTTTATAATATTTCCGAAATTCAAGCCTCACTCAGGTCCTCAAATCATCCGAGCCAATTTACATGTAAAACTCAAAGACGAAAGTTTCTGTCCGATAAACTTCCCGATGAGCTAGGCGGTTCAAATTCTGCTAAAATGAGCTTCGGGGATCCTCTCATAAACCTGTAAAATGGTTTTTAAATTGGTCGCCAACTTTAGTTCTACTCCCTTATAGAATGGTTCAACTTTATCGATTCTACAAAATCTAAAAATCATCAGTAAAAAGCGAGTGAGATGGCGGCAATAGAAGTATGAATTGTAGTAAGTTCCTGTTTACAACTTAGAGAGGAGAACTTTGAAAGTTCACATTTATAGCTAGAAATTCAGCCAAGCAAGTTGCTTATACAACTTGAAATAACATATACCGTCTGACAGCATAGTTTTACATACTCCGGCTTGTTCCCAGTTGTAAACTATACTTTGTTGTCGTGCGGGTTAGAATACCATCTCGACAAACAATTTTAGCTAAAAGCACATTCTTGCACATGTTCCGTGAATAGGTATAAGATTCAGTAAATCTTCAAAGATCACGTAGAAAACACACTACATATGTGGAAAAAAAACGCTTTTATACATTTATATGTTGAGGAGAGCTGTTGAAAAAACGAAATGTAAAGGAAATCAATCGGGCATTAAAATTGTTTCCTTTTCAACGATAAACCGACCTTTGATCTACGCAGTTGCGTGAAACGTGTAAAAGACCCATCAATTGATCGATATTTGTTTTCAAACTAATTGCACAGATGAATGGCCAACAAATAAAAAAGTTTGAGGTGTAGAGATAGAATCGGGCGAAGTTGGCATTCACTCAATCAAATTCTGTGTAATTGAATACTTTTGATGGACGAATTGAAAACCGCAAAACCCTATCAATCCACTGTTTCCATGTTTATATTATCGCGGAAATTTTTTGGAAGTTTTCAACAATACAATCGTGTTTTTGATATCTTGACGTCAACACAAACCAAATACAACATGACAGTTTACATTCAACAAAGAACAATGTAATTGGAAACAAATTCAAAATGTAGTTTCAATAAAACAAAAGAATTTTTGGCTTTTAGCGAAATCGGGAAAAATTAAAAAATATTTTTTTTGTGTTGCAGTCGACTCCATCGGCATCGCATCGATTCTCATTATTCCGCACCTATTGGCTAGTGTGGGCTGTATTGTTTCAAGCTGCCGTTCATGTGGATTCGCCAAGGGGCTTTACGGCACGTTTTATGACAAATGTATGGGCCATGTTCGCTGTTGTCTTCCTCGCTATCTACACTGCCAATTTAGCCGCCTTTATGATAACCAGAGAGGAGTTCTTCGAATTTTCAGGTAATACTCCTAATTATAACAAAACTAATAAAGGAAAAAGTTTTGTATTGTTTAAATGCAAGAACTTCAGTTTCAATTTCCCGAGTTCCGACTAAGTTATAGTAAAGTTTGATGGTTTAGGGGATGAACACACATTTTCGTGAGCATTTATCCAAGTCCAAATATATATTAAGGTATGAGCTTATAATTTTCTGATAAACTATCAACTTGGAAATTATTTGTTCAAAACTTGTGCGTCAACTGGAAATGAATTCGTGTCATATGAATTTTACTATTCGCTATTAATTTACTAGTAAGCTCAGAAATTATAAATCCTTCATTTAAATAACAATCTATCGATAAACTGTATAGTTGTGTTAAAGTGTAAAGTTTCTTCCGCAAATTTTTTCCCTAATCCTCAACTATTCCCCACTTTAGAATCTTAAACGTAAGCTTGTACAAAATCCCAAACTTTAAGTAATCGATTCCGGTAATCACCAATTTTCAAATGTTTACCCGACTCGATACATACAATTAACAAATATCGATCATTAATAGAAATGTTACGGAAGTGTTATAACATTTATTTTTAATTTATCTTAACAGAAACAGAACAGAAGCAGAAATGAAATAGGAATTAACCAAAACAGAAAAACTTGATAACTTTCATCAATTTTCCGGAAAACTAACAGGATCACCGGCAAATTTCAGAGAGATTTGGAAAGCGCTTTAAATTTGCTATATAGTGAATTATTGAAAAATTTATATTTCTTAAGTTATAAGCGAAAATATGAAATTTTCTTAACAAAACGCGCCTGCAGGATTTTCTCAGAGGTAACTTGAATGATTCAGATAACTCAAAATTCAACTTGAATTGTTCAAAATAAAAACGTTTTTAGATATCGCTTGAAATACTCTTTCTAATGCTGCTATATTTATTACAATAGCTCATCAAACAGGGGAGGTATCGATTCTTCAAATTAACACTTTGTAAACACAGAATCGAAAACTTAGTAATACGCCTCCAGTTTTGGCTAATTTCCCGGAAAACCACCAAATCTATTGGAGAATTTCTTGCAAATCTTGTAAACTTTTTCAATTTGCTACATACTGTGAGAAAATCATTGAAAAATTGATAATATTTGCTAAATTATAGGGAAAATATGGGAAAATTAGGAAAACAGGCTCCAAAATTAACCTCCATAACTCAGAATTTCATCGGAATTTTTGAAAACTAAATACATCTTCGGATGCTCCTTAAAATGCTGTATCTAACGTGTTAGTGTCGTTACAATAAATCATCAAACAAGGGAGATATCGATTATTAAATTTGCGAACACTGGATCGAAAAAAATGTACTTTAAGCCTTCTAGAATTCATATTTCTCTCATATTAATCCGTTTAAAAAAGCGCAGAAACAGAACTGCGGAACTAGAAACAGACATCCGTAACATCTCCATTAATGAAAGAAAATAGACACTTGCGTGATACTTCAACCAATAGTTGTGGTTCTGGTAAATTATATTCTAAGCTTCTGAAATGAGTATTTCAGATGAAATAAGATCAGTTTCTGTAATTTCAGCTGGAAATTTTTAATTTCAAACACACATTTAAAACTGTATTCGTGGAATTGAGAAATATAAATGATATTATCACATTCTCTGTAGTATTCTCGCCTGTTTCCATTATAATAGGTCATAATGATCATCATAATTTCTCTAATATTTTATTTATACTGTTAAGAAATGCACCAATGATATTCCAACATGGCAAATTTCCAACATTTGTTTGCATACATCTTAATTATCCCCATTTTAATTAGCCGTAATATGTCAGAGGCATACAGCACAAATTCTCTCATCTGTTGGATTTGATGAATTCCATCAAATTTTTCGCTAGTAAATCGGCTTTTTATTGTGTTGAATTCGAGCTTTCAATTTGATTAATTGACGTTATACCGAGCCTAATCCATCATGTTATGTTATATTGAAATATAAAGCTTATGATAGGCTCGTAATAATTTTTATATGGTCGTTACTTATAGTTTCGTTTTGTCTTCTTCCCAATTTAGGTCTAGATGATCATCGTTTGGCACGTCCATACTCACACAAACCATCCATCAAATTCGGTACAATTCCATACTCGCATACAGATTCAACCATAGCGAAATACTTCAAAGAGATGCACACTTATATGAAACAATTCAATAAAACTACAGTTTTGGAGGGCGTCGAGGCTGTATTGAGCGCCGAAATGGACGCGTTCATCTACGACGGCACAGTTCTCGACTATCTAACATCACAAGATGAGGATTGCCGATTGTTAACAGTCGGCAATTGGTACGCAATGACTGGTTACGGTTTGGCATTTCCACGCAATTCGAAATATTTAAAAATGTTCAATAAACGTCTGTTAGATTTCCGAGAGAACGGCGATTTGGAACGTTTAAGGCGCTATTGGATGACCGGCGTTTGTAAGCCTGGTAAACAGGAACATAAAAGCTCAGATCCATTAGCATTAGAACAGTTTCTATCAGCGTTTCTTTTATTGATGGCTGGTATTTTATTAGCTGCATTATTGTTATTTCTTGAACATCTCTATTTTAAATATGTACGTAAACATCTGGCGAAAACCGACCGGGGTGGTTGTTGCGCATTGATTAGCTTATCAATGGGGAAGAGTTTAACGTTTCGCGGAGCTGTCTACGAAGCTCAAGATATATTGAAGAATCATCGATGTCGCGATCCGATATGCGATACGCATTTGTGGAAAGTCAAACGGGAATTGGATATATCGCAAATGAGATGTAAACAGTTGGAGAAAGAATTGGAAGCGCACGGAATCAAACCACCGCCACCGAGTAAACAGTAAGTTGTATTGTTTTCGACATTTCATTCCTTAAGATTATTTATCCATATTTTTGTTGAATCGAACAACAAATGGGCACGAAGCATGTGTAATGGCACAAGTAAATTTCCAATTTACAGATAGCACTTTTTCATGTAAATCGGATTTTGGATCTCTCGCTTGGTAACCAGTATTCATTTGTGCACTGGCTACAATAATCGATTCTTCCTATCGGGCTGAATTGCGTTTTTTCCCGTGACTAATACTCCAATATCACTGTGTTAATAACCAAAGTTAAATGAGAAATATATAAGATCCTAAAGGGCCACTTCAATAACTCTTCTCTCGTTTTCGGTGTTTTTTTGTAACATTAATTATTTTTTGAAATTTACCGTTTCACAGACGGTGAACTTTTTAAAAAGTCTAGTCGAACAAACTCATCTAAATTGAAGAGGCTAACAAGCCGCCGACGAAAACTTTTAATTCAAAAGGAAAGTTTGGAAAGGGTCAAGCTTGCACCTTTCGGCAAATGGGGAATTGACCGTTGCCGAGGCCCTTACAAAAATAGTCTCATATTACCGTCGTTCGGAACGTAGAGGATTTATTTCTAATATACCTACACGCAGATAAACTTATATATCTTGAAATTGAGCTTATCAAACCAAGAATACCGGGCGGACCACGAAAGACTACAAAATTCAAAAATAAGTCCTACTATTTGTTGCGCCATTTAGCGAGTATTTCAACGTTTTATAGAGATTATTTTAGAGAAAATTGAACTTTGTAACTCGCCTGGAAATTTGTCAAAATTTTTCTTTATATTATGGACTAGGTGGAAATGGTTTCCATTCCGTCTAGATCCAGTTATGAAAAATCGTGACATTATCCAACTTTCAAGAGTTACGAGTCTCAAATTTCGCTAAAATATTCTCTCGAGACGAGCTTATAAATCCTTAAAATATTCTTCGTATATCCCACCAATTAAAAGGATTTATCTTTGAATTATCTGGTCTTAAATGGAGTCCAGGTAAATGCTGAAATAGCGAATATTCAAATAAATAGCAGAAGATATGAGAATAATCGATTATAAAGCAGCTTTGTATTAAAATTTACAATATTAAGTTCCTCCCCATTATTAATTGATTAATTGATTTAAATTAATGACCGCACATAATACACACAATATTTAATTTAAAATCCATCACCTATCACTGGTTCTTTAATAATTATGTATGAGTAGGCGCCAACGTAACACCACCTGTCTTTCGTCCTGCCTGGATTCATCTGAATCACCTGAGTAAGTTTGCGTTTTATTTTATTTTAATTTGTTTCGTAGTGTAGCTTTAGCCTAAATTAAAGACGCTTTTGTTTCTCATTAGAGAATATTGGCAGCTTAATAGAGTTCAGTTTTATTCGCCTATTATTCAGATAGAAAAATTGGAGAATACTACAATTTGGGTAGTAAAACTAACAGATTTTTTAACAATTTTTCTTGATTGCAGTGTAATAGTTTCTGGTGAGCAAGCTCGTGCTAGATTACGGAATCTCAATGTAAATAAAAACAGCAACTCTGATTTATCTTGGTAAGTTTATTAGAATTTTAGGGATTATCCACGACAATGGAGTAGTGTTTATCTTGCTCCGAATTTATTTGTATTCTTCTGTTATTTGTACACGACAAAAGGCGTTGCTCTTAAACCGTCGTCTCCAACAAAATCGTTGAAAAATTGTCTCGATGATCATCCGTTCGTTGAAAATTTCCAGTTGCCAGTTGCCCTGTGTATCCCGGAAAGTTCTAATAGTAACTCACAATAATGTGAACTTTTTTTGTAAATTTATGGGCTGTTTGAAATTTTATTTATGCGCGTCTTCAGACACGATCGAATAACTTCCAACAGACACCGGTGGTAGTATAGTGGAGAAATTCTTCAACTTCTACGATTGATATTTATGGCAGGTTTTCCTTATTGAGATTTATTGCGTTTATTCAACTTTTCCCTTTAATACTTCTGTATTTATGTGTGATGTGAATTGGAAATTTTAATTACTCTAACAATAAAAATAACAACGATTAATCAGTTTAAAAATCTGCATTTGGTTGATTGAATATGGCAATAACTCTGCATTCGGTTTATTTAATTTCAACAAAATATGGTATAAAAACAACAATTACCCGTTTTTTTTTTTATTAAAGTTGATTTGAAACTAACAATGCCCGAGGTTTATTTAATTCAAAATTCAAATAATAGAATGGTTATTTATATTAAACTTCTAAATATTATGGGGTCATTTTATCATGAATGTTAGCAATGTGTGGAGTAACAAAATCCATTTATCGAATAACTACAATATCGATAAATTTTCTGAATTTTTCAAAAAGTTTTCATTTGCTAGACTATTTGCAGCAATTTTCTAATTACAAGTTGTTAAATTTTTCTATTTTTGTCCACATAATAGAATAAAGTTGAGTTTAACTTTGCATATTCAAATATTTGATAATTAAATTAATCAACTGTATCTATATTTGAGTTAGATCAAGTTGAAGTTAACGTTCATAAAAGTTGTATTGAATTTAAAATCTCTTGAAATTTTCAACAGACAAAAAAATAATGAAATTTTAATTAAACTAGATTCTCGACGATCGGTCGATTATTCTCGATTTTGCATCGATTCTTGGTAAATTTCGTTCTATTGTCCGCAAATCGGTGGCAATTCCAAGTGACCTCGGCCACAATCTTCAACGTTATCAATGTTATTGACTGGCTATAAATGGAGTCAGCATTCTATTTGAATTTACTGCAAAATTGCTCTTAAAAACGAGGTAGGTCGAGAATTTTCAGAGGACCGGCTCGTCTAGATTCACATTGCTTTGGACAATAAATTCAATCTTCCCAGCGTTATTTTTTCGATTTGTCCAGGAACAATATATTGTCTTGCAAGATTTATCGTGTTAACACCATTTCGACAATGGTTCAATGCATAATAGTTGTTCAACAGCTATCAACAAACTCAATTATCAAACTTGTCACACTTTAAAGAACTTTAAATTGACCTAAAGTTTAAATAAGCCGACATTCAAAATGGCATTCAACCACCGATTAAGCCACAGTAATAAACATTGGAGCCCAGATTGAGGCTCTTTTAGACTACGAATAAGCCGATCTATTGATTGTCTAAAATTAACGTGAGGTTATTGTGGTGGACAACAATAGAAATGGCAGTCAACCAGTTTTGAATGAAAGGTCCACAGGTGCCGTTTGAATACCAGATTGCAGGATGGCTCCTGTAGGCATACTGTTGAATTTTATGCCGTCAGGGGAGTCAAGTTTACAAATTCATCATATCCAACAATATTTCATCTAGATTTGCATGTATTTTTTCTACCATTTAGAAAATTGCCGTGCTTTTTTCATCAATTTCGACGATAAAAGAAGCCAATGAGTATAAAGTGATCGGACTTTTAACTGTTAACAAGAAGATCGATCGCTTTTGTTACTGATACCTTTTGAAGAATGATCAATTTGGTCCATTGTGAATGTGAGAAAGTAAATATAGAATCGTTAAACGATTATATTTCATGATTGATATTGGCAGATTTGACGATTTCTAGCTATTTGGAGGCAGATAACTGATGTGCGTTCAGTAAGAAAACTCATTATATCGTTCATTAAATCTTCAAAAATCTAAAGAATATAAATGTAGGTTCATCGGTTGAGTATTTGTGTTGTGATAAAGTTTTGTCGTGTCTTTTTCCAGAAATTTTCTCTCTAGAGTCAACAATAAAGTTTCATATCTACGCAAGCTATGTGGGATATTAAAGTTTGATATTTAATAGAATAAATAGACAAGTTGATTTAATTGAATTCGAAGAGAAAAAGGAGGCCATTTCTTTATTTCATTGTTTTTTTTTTAAAGTACTTCCTCACGTTCCTGTTCTTATTAAACCAAGAATCGCTGTGGTTTTTGTTCTTATCTTTCACCGCTGTCAGTGCCAGCTAACGCTTTCTTGCTAATTTCATATTGTTGTCAACATAGAGAATTGTATGAAATTGTATAAGAATCTTCCGCGTACATTTCAACTCCAGACGAATCTATTTCGATTCGAAAATTATCTTTATCCAACAAATTGGATGAAGAAACATCCGCTATAAACTTCTTGAGGGGTATTAATTTTAGAGTCAATTCGATTGACACTATCCTGACGAATTTCCGTCTAGTATAGGCCGATAAACATTATTTAAATAGTCTGCCTGACAGTCTCCTTGGAGTTTACCAACGACAAATTGTAAAAGGCATCAATCGATACACAGGGTGAGTCACACGTATACCCGAAACGGTTTTAGGGGATGTTTTTATACCGCAAGCAATACAAAATGATATCGACGGTAAAGTTTAGAGTGTGGATAACAATAACAATAAATCCGTATCTAGAAAGTTACCTTACCGGACAATACAACGAATAATTCTATCATTTACTCGTTGCTAGTTTTCCACATCTATTCCAATTCGTCTTTGTCCAATCTGCGTCATTTTCGAGGTTTCGTATTTGTAAAAGATAACAATACGTCCATTTATATTTTCAGTCGTGTTGAAGACTTGTTAAACGAATTTGTGAAACTTCAACAACCGATTCATTTCAGTTTTATTGGATTTGACAAAATTTTGATAACACTGCATTGAACTTTTCCCAGTTTCAAATCGAGTTCGACAAAAACCGTTGAAACTTTACGCAATTGTAGTTGTGTCGACCTGCAAATTTCGTTATAAAATATTGAAAAAGAAACGTCCACCGGAAATTCCTAGTAAGGTCGCCCTAAACGTGATCGATCAAACAAATTGCTTTTCATTTCACATCAACGATGAAAACATCCAGATCAAATTTGGATAAAAAAAAATCTAGAAAATTCCGACAGTAAATAGCCGGTAGGTTATAATTAGAACGGCGGCGCATCCACCATTTATTGCCCCCGAAATGTATAATCTTCGAATAATTGCCTAGATTGCGATCAAAGTATTCCATTAAAATTCATTAAAATAAATTAACAAACACGCTGGTTTACTGTATTTTCTCTGTTACAGTCAGAGAACAGAAATTGCAGAAATGGAAACTGTGCTGTGATCAAAACAAGTAAAATCGACAAGAAACACCAAATATTAACATAAAATATATAAAATTTGAGATATAAATAATTAAACGAAAATTAAAGGCTAACAGACGGACAAAAGGAGAGAAATAAAGTCAAAATATAAAAATTATAAATAATAACAATAATATCTTGATGTTTTTTCGTTTATTTATTGTTTAATCGACAATTTTGATTGCCTGAATTTAATGGACTCTTATGATGGTGGTGCATTTGTTAACAAAAATGAATAGAATCAGTGGACTAGGAGAACCAATTTAATTAAAAATAAAATATTAAAATACATAAATAAATAATCCAAATAAACTTGCATATAAATTCGGAAAATTGTTTGTTAAATTTAGGAAAAATAGACCGGACAAACTTGATAAATCTATAATGAAATAATAAAAGTAAATTAATTTGTAGATAGTCTGGCACAAATCGACGACAAAACTTAAAACTCACAATAATAAATAATAAATAATGAAATTAATAAATAAAGATGTGAAAGTTATATAGATCGACATTGATTTATTTTAATTATCCATAAAATCGGATCTATGTAACTTCAATTTGTTTATATTGTTGTTGCTGAAATGTTGTTGCTGTTATTGTTGATGTTTACACGCTGTAAATTGAAATAAAATTAATAAACTAATAATAATAATAATAATAATAAATTTTAAGATAATCGTAATAATATCTGAATTTCTCCTCTACAAATGAAGAAATCCAACGAAATTTTCTGTTGTCCGATATTCTGTCGAAAAATTAACGTCTCTTATGACTACAAATGCTCATTGAATTTGCGCGAAAATCAAAAATTAATCAGATTCCATTACGATTATCGAATCTAATAATATCAAGTAATAAATTAAATTAACTGTATGGTAATAATGATAATGAGAGGAATATTGATTCTTGCACATTTCGATTATCGTTAATCAGACGATTGATTGATTGATTGATTTCTGTGATTATTTCCATTTAAAGTAGGTCCTATACAATAAAGTCCGATTTGATTCATATGTACTACCTCCCATTGTCCATAAACCTACTCTAAATGATGTTTCTTGTTTTGAAAATTTATTTATTGACGAAAAAACGAATGTAAATAATATAGATGCAATAAAATTATTTATTTAAATTAAAAAAAAGCAGTCAATAATGCGAGGAAAGAGAAGAACAGATCAACTATAAATGTTAAAAAAAAAGAAAGCTATGTAATCATTATTATCTCTATATATATTTGAGTATATTAAATAAAATATGAACGTATAAATGTCTATAAATAAATTATTATTTTTTAAACACAATGACAATAAACAATAATAACACTAAAACAAACATTTTTAAATCTCTAGTTGGTAGTCTGAATTTTTCCAAGCGTTGCTCGTTCTTTCTTTGTTTGATTTAATTAACTTTTGATAATTAAAATCTTTTGGGAAATGTGATAAAATAAATTCTAACAAACTAAATTTGTATTATATTTTCGTAAAACAATACTTGATAAACGCCAGACAGAGATAACAATGAACAAGGTAAGGATTCCGTTACACCACCTTTCAAACGTATCCCCTTCTTTAGGGTGACAATTTTATTACAATATTATTATTAAATTTCCAAAATTTAAGTTATTTCTAAGCATACTCAGAATTCTCCTGTTATAATAAGATTTAAAGCTCCAAATTTGAAGTTATGCCAACTTTTCGTCGATTTTCCGGAAAACTAACAATGCTATCGAAAAATTCCTTGGAGATTTGATAAGCACGTTTAATTTACTAGAAAATTTGGGAAAATCACTGAAAAATAAACGAAATTAGTCGTATTATGAAGAAACATATAAAAAAATATTAAAAAAAATCCGAAAAGAGCATGTTCGAAAATTTTCTTTGGTAACTCAAAATTACGTGTGAATTTTCAAAAATTGGAAACCACATTAGATGCGCCTTGAATTACTCTTTCTAATTCCGTTTAAATCATCTAAATCCGTGAGGAAACAACTGAGAAATCGTCGATCAAAATGAGCATTTTTCGCGCACCGAATCGAAGCGAATCCACTGTTTTGATTATCTTCAAATTATAAACTGCCGGAATCGTAAATTTTGCAAATAGTTCTCAACTAAGTTTATTGAACGTCCTTCAAATCACATTAGGCCTACGATGAATTTTTTATCTCAATTTACCGTCCACGAGAGGAGATTTATGCCCACTTTTCGTATAAATGTAAGTTGGAAACTTTCCATTTACCGATGGAAACTTTTAAAATTTAATTATCACATAAAATTATTACAGTGGGAGAAAATGAGGCCGTTATTGTTTAAACTTTCAAGTTGAATTTCTCTGGATTTTTCGTGCGATTCTGCTTCCGATGCAACCGGAATTGCGTCATTTACTTGCATTAAAAAAATAATAATTTTGCAGGATTTATCAACGATTTTTCGAGATATTCAAGCGGAATTTAATTGAAAAGGATAAAAATTACAAATTACTTATCATTTAGATAATGATGGGGTGTTCATTTTATGTCAAACTACATTCGATTTTATTTCTTCTATTGATGCAATGCCCATTAATAATAAATAACTTAAATTGTTTTTAAGAAAACAAAAACGAAGTAATTTAGGCTTTCTAACCATGCACTTTACACAAAGAATTTTGCATAATTTTGGATAATTTTGAGGTAATGAATAGATCTATTTTTCAATCAGTCAGTTATTTTATGGATTAAGATTTTTTTAAATGATATATAGGTATGCACTTTATTTAAAAAAATACGTTAATTTATTATTAAATTTTGGAAACGATAGCACTAGGATAATTCAATTAAAAACGGTCTTAATACCTCCACTATTAAAATTCAACTGAGCAAAAGGCAGGCATTGGCAAGATTCGAAAAGAAGTAATCGTTCGTTTGTTGTATTCTTATCAAATATTCGCAAAAAAACTTGCTTAGACGTATGTATGTACGTGTAATCTTATCGTTTTTATCCCCAAAAAAGAAGATATTTGAAGGGGTTAGTTTACGTAACGCTAAAATTATAAAACTATTGTTTGGAATGTTGTAGACTTTGAAAATAAGAAACTTAAAGTATTTCAATATTTTACTTTCACGGTGATTTCTATCGAAATTGTAATCCTTTCTAAATTTAAGTAGTTTGAAATTTGAATAAAATTGACTAAATTTCTTTTCTTTGCCACTTCAGTTGTAAAATTATATGAAGAATAATCACGAAAATTACAATACTGTAAATTTGAAGATAGTTAGGCTAATGATTAAGACCCAAAATGGACCAAATTTAAATTGGCACCATAAAAATAATTATAGCTTTTGTAGAAATCGTCAAGCGCTATTAATTAGTACCAATTAAAATGTTATTCTATCTATTTCGTGGAAAATGGGACGCCACTGGTACTAGATTCCTTAATCCGCAGCTTGCTTATACTATAGTTCCAGTTGAAATATACAAGAGGTCGCCACTATATTTGAATATTTACAGTCAATCACTAGATGGCACTAGTTGGATGTTTCTAGATCACTTTCTCTTGAAACAACAGTAAATTCAACGAATCGAAAAATTATAAGGACTACTGGAAAATTCCAGTGCATTTCTTCGATATTGGAATGAATAAATCTACAGTTGAGGATTATTTTTATATTTTCATGTTGATTTATAAATGGAAAGCCGTTGTGTGAGGTCGATTATTATTAGATTTCAGGGGTGAGTCTCAATAACATTACCATTACAGTTATATTTACAGTTATTTTTTAACCCATTCCCAAAATGGAGAATTATTTCAACAAACAATCGAACCTCCAAAAATACCACCAAATCTATTAAAATAATAACCGTAATAATGACAGTAATAAGGGTTGAGAAAATTGTAGCGATTTTTGCGGAATTTCAAAAAAAATACGCTAAAATCCCGCTTGTTGATTGGCGGGATTTGAATTGCGCGCCATTAGGAAACATATGATCGGACGCAACTTTCATGGCCTGACTTGTGCTTTTGTTTTCTGACTCATATCCGCGATTGTCGTCATTCTGTTAGATTGAGTTTGTATCGAAAATACGTTTTCTGTGTCTGTTCTTTCTCTGTGTTTTTTTTTTTTTATTTCGTATACATATGTGTATGTGTGTTTTCTTTTATTATCCATATTATTATCAATTCGTGCCCTCTGCGCTAACGAAAATCGGTCGAAATTACAATTTCCATGTGTGTTCTATTGAAAACACCATACAGAACCATCGAAAACATCCTAGGTAGGTATTCTAATACAGTTATAATGGTGGATTTGTTGGTAATTTGATGGATTTACTAACAAATATGTTAGACACATAGACAACATATGCACACACACAATCAACAATAAACAACAACATATGTGTATGTATTGGAAATTCATTGTCCGTTTATTTACGTTAATACGTTGTTAATAGCACGTAGGGTTCGATTAAAATAAAAACGTATGTACATTGTTCTCTTTTTATATTATTTTAATGTTAATTGTTTATCAATAATTGGGTAATTTTTATATTTATCATCATCATCATTATTACTATTATTGTTTAATTATAAAACGATTCGTTATTGTTTCCATCAGCCAACTACCATTCATATCTTTGTATATAATTGCGTGGACAATTGGGGCAAGTTCTTTGTTTTTACAAACAATTTTTAAAAACAATTACTTTTCAAACATACATAGAAGTTACAGCTGTCTGTATGTGTGTGTGTGTTAATTTAGTTACAACAAATCTTTTGGTAATAAACTAGAGTTTTTACGTTTCTATAAGTTGGTACTGGAGAGAATTCTGTGGTTAAATTACATAAAATTAACCTCTAAATTGAGGCAAGTTGATTAGAAAATAAAAATTTCAAAACTCGCACATTTTATGTTTGTTATTCAAACGAACAAAGATCAATATTGGACCCGGCTCAAACGATTAATGTTGAAATAAACATCAAATTATTGCAAAATAAGAAAAATTCTGTTTAATTCAAGATTAAATTTCTACATGTATCCCACTCGAAACGGATTTTCTCATTTTAAAATACGCAATTTTCAACAATTGATAGAATCTCTAAAATTCTATCCAAATTTTAACCTTTCGGTTGTGAATTGCATAAAATACAGAGGTTAAATATTGCAGTAATCGACGTACGATAAATGGGAGCGATTTCCAAATAACAACTATGTAAGCAACTATTGTTTTTGTTTGTTCCTCAAATATACGAAATTTTTCAAATATCATTTATATAAATCAAAGGGGTTATCATATAGCCGTTGTAATCTAATCCAATTAGAAAGTATCTCTTTATCGTGTATCTTCTCATATTATTCATCTAACATGTAAGTTTTTTTTATGTTCAATCTGGTGTTTCCAACAAAACAACTACGCACTTTGTTGTTTATAATAAAGCACACACAAAAAAATTACAATTTTTTTTCTATTTGTTTGTTTTCAGATAACCTCTAATTGATTCATATTTTCATTAATCTACTACAAAATCATCACTATCGTCATTTCCGATGTAATAAAGTGATTATAATCAACACGAATAATAACAAGAAAGAAATAATAGAAGATATCGTTTTATTTTTTTTTGGTTAATATTTTGGGTAGTGTTTTAAAATAATGAAGGAAGAAATTTTAGCTGCTGTTACATTTTTCACAAAGTTCATAGAGAGAAGCGATAAATTTCCACAGGACCAATTGGAGAATTTCAAACAATACCTCACCGAACTTCTCATGGAAAGGTAATTTAATCTTTTTTTTTGTCGCTATTAATATTTATTATAAGATAAAGGTAAAGTAGTAAAAAAAATTAGAATTAAACGAAGTGACGTAACTTTTGTATTTACCAAATTTCCGTAATATAGAGTTATATAGAGAGAGAGAATGAAAGGAAGGAAAAAACCTCTATTATTTTGCTATAAATGGATGTGTTATGTAAGGTATTATTTTTTCTAGTGGGCAGTTTTTTTAGGTTGCTTGTGTAATTTTTATCGTTTTTTGGATATTTAATTGTTTAGTCGAGTTTCGATTATAATTTATAAGAAATATTTAATGATTCACTATCGGAAGAATAATGGAAATTTCTATTTTAAATTGTATACATATTGTGGATACAATTACAAATATGATTGATAATTGTATTGATAAACAAGTATTTTCTACATTTAGAAAAATCATAAATGGATATACAATTACACCGTAAAGATAAGAATAATAATAATTCTTGTAAACAAAATATTTTATAAAAATACCTATAATAATAAGTGTTTTCATTCAGGAAATATTTAAAAATTCATAAACTTTGTATTTTTACGTAATTATTATTGTTTTCCACTCAAGTATTTATTTTTTGATTTATAATTTCTCATAATACCGTTGATAATAAATGTTTCGGATAAAAAATAGAAAAACAACACCATATTGTGTAAATTTAACAAAAACTTCTCATTGAAATTTTATGTCAAGTTCACAATAATCCGACCTTCTTATATTAATCCTTTTATTATTTTATCATAACAAAAATCCATATTCGAATTCCTTTGTCAACATATTTTTTTATCAATTCTCCTTATCAAACGGTTTTTAAAAACCATACAATGCTTTGTTGTTCAAGTTGATAATTGTTTTAAATTTTTTATGAAATCCAGCGGTTTTCCCATGAATAATACTTGAACTCCTATTATTAATATTAATTTAGGGTAAAAACTTGAAAAATAAACGGTTTTGGAGGATTTCCTGTTCGTCTTGTTCCATTTTTTTCAAAAGACTATGAATATATTATTTTTGAAATCTTTTTAAAGACACGTTTATATATGTATAGAGAAAATTGCTACCTTCCGGTTTATAGGGACAAGAAAATATAATTGGAATTAATTGTGATGGAAACCGAAAGAGGGTTGTTCTGTTCATTAAATATTATTATGAAAATATTAGGAAAATTAACTTCATATCATGTGACCAATTAAAATCGTCTAATTAAGCTAAATTATTACACAATTTAAATAATTCTATTACTCGGAAGTTCTATTAAGGACAAACTTTCAAAAGATGTACGTCTAAATTGTGTAAATAAATTCTATTTATACTGTTTTAATTAATTTTTACGAACAATAACGCCACTGTCAATAAACAAATTATAAAAACAGTTTTAAAACCTTCACAAAATATTTTCAATGTTAAAAATTACTTTTTATATTTCGACAATAAGACCTTTGATCAACTACTCTTGATAATATTAAGGGTTTTTCAGATTTTTCCCAAACAAAAACATAAATAGAATTTACAACTTCGGATCTGAAAACAATCAACAACTCACACGTGCGTATAAAAGTTAACTTTTCAGACAAATAATTCTCCAAATCAATATAAATATCGCCTATTTCAGTTTTGGATATATTCCAAATTTAACAGGTACAGGAAGTCACGTGGTGTTTCTTTTTTAAGTCGATTGAAAATCTTAAAAATTAATTAATTCATTAAATAACTCTCCTGTCTTTATTTTTCTACAAAAAATGTAACAATTCAACATGAAATATTTGAATTAAAGTGTTGCAATATCCCAGATCATGTTTTATTATGTCTCATCGAAATTGTTGAAATAAACAGCAGAGGCTTTGTTAATAAATATTGAATTGTGTCTTTAATTATTTTTATCAATTTTTTCTCGTTCTTAATGTTTGAATGTAATTAGTTTATTTTGTGTTTGTTGATGACACGGATATTTATAAATCCATATAATAAATTTGTATTAATGGTTTACGTATCCATGTGTTAATTGTATTTGATTTGTTTTAATAAATGCTCACTTTTAAAAGTGAAATTTTCAATTTCATTATTGACTCTTCTCAACAATGGTTAACAAACTTTTTCTTCAATTTATATGCTGACATCGATTTGATTCCTGTTTAATTTAATATTGTTGTTGCTTATTTGCATCGATAAACAATTATATTTGTTGTAAGGAAAAAAACTGTTTGTTGATCGATGGCCTTAAAAACTTAGGGGATAATTGTTGGAAACTATTAAACATTTCTTTCCAATATCGATTATCAGATAGTTATTGAGGAAATTGCTATATTTTCTTGGTATACAAAACAATAAGTTCATTTAAATAACCAAATTGTATAGAAAAATGTGTCATTTGTTTCGTTTTTCTTTATTCTGTTTGTTTTATGGTCAATGAACTCGTTTTTTTCTTTTATTAACTTTTTTTTTTTTTTTTTTTGATAATTCGTATCGAGAACACAACAACAAGGACATATAAAATTAAAATAACCTAAGGTTAGTTTCAATGTGAAATGTTTTGTTTTCTTTGTTTTCAAATTAGTTTTACAGTTAATCGGAAATTAGTTTCTGTTAAAATCAGCGAATTAATTCTAATAATTTTCTAATTAAATTCCAGATTTGAGAAGCATTGGTTCCCGGAATTGCCCAGTAAAGGTCAAGCATACCGTTGTATCCGTGTGAATGGTGTTAGTCCTGTAGATTTAACATTACAACGTGCTGCAAGTAAATTTGGTCGTTCATATGACGATTTACGTTTACCACCAGAATTAACCGTTTGGGTTGATCCCAATGAAGTATGCTATAGGTATGTTTTCTAATTAATTTAATTCAAATATAATTGATATTGTAATATATGTGAAATTTAGACTTGGCGAATCGGAAGGTTCGTATTGTACTCTAGCGACTTTTTCATCGTCGGAAAATGATTCTTCCTCAACATCATCTGAAAGTTCAACACCAACAAATACACCCCCATCAACACCATTGCAAGACAAATATAGGAGACAAGTACAAAGACCCTTTCAATCGAATCGATATTCATTGGATTTCCCAAATAAATACCGAACTCAACCTAATATGATTTTGTCGTCGATAAGAGTAAAACCGCCTAGAGATGTAAGTTTTCTCTTTTATAAGAATTTCTATTATTATTTTATTTATTTATTTATTTATGTTTTAATATATAGATGAGCTACGGTTTTAACCCAAATCGTCAAATGTATAGATGTGATGGTCCCCCATTCCCTATGAATCCAGCATTTTATAAAAGTTTGAATTATAATCGACCTAATTATAAAAATGTTTGTCGAGTTTAAATCGTTGTTCTCATTATGATTAATGGTAGATGATCATTGTGTACATAACTACATCATCAACAATAGTTGAAATTTGGATGCCTTTATATTTCATCCGTTCATAATTATCACACATACGAGGGATCATTTTTGTTTATCTAATAAAATATTTCATATATTAATGCAAACTATAAGCATTTTTTAAAGGTATTACTCCTTTTTTGTTATTGTCTTTCTGTGTATCATGTATTTTTAAGTTAATTACTGTGATAATCTGTCATGACAGATATTGTAATGCCATTTTTTCTTGCTTCTGTATTATCATTAATGATCTTTAAAAAAATAATTACAATTTCATTCTAAAGATTTAGAAGGAATTTTAAACATTTATTATTCTCAATAGTTGTTTTAAAAATGTATATAATTGAGAATGATGAATATTTTTAATTAGTAAATCTTTAATAATTTTCAAAGCTTTAAATTGATTGTAAATCATTTGTAAATAATAATGACTGACTTTTATAAAGAAAATGTTAATTGAAACAATGACATGCTTATAGTTTGACATGTTGAAAAGTACAAATAATCTAAATCGTCCAGAATTTCTATTTTTTAATAAATCCCTTATCATTTTTCTGTTTGTACAATTGTAACATTACCCAAACTGTATATTTTTCTTTTATATTTGTAAATAATGCTTTTGTAATTTGTAAAACAAAATGTATTTTTCTAATGATTTACCAAATAACAAAAAAAAAACAATAGAGAATATTTATAATAATAGTTATCGCAATAATTGTCATCTATCGTTAATCAATTTGTTTAAATGTTTAACGAAAGAAACGGAACGAGAAGCTCGATTTGTGGATAAAATTTTATGGGTTTATATATTAATTGTGTTTATTATGATTTCAATAATTTTTTCGTTGTAACTATTATTGTTTATTTTTTAATTTGGAAATGGCTTAGCATGTATATTTATTTTCTTTCTGCTTTTATATTGAAATATTAAGAATTTTTAAATTAAGTGGTCCAATATTTTTTTAATCAATTTGTTTTTTGTATAGTAAAATTAATTATAGGAAGATTATAATTAATAAAAAATAAGAGATGTATTTAGTACAGAATTATAGATTTAATATAAACGTATAAATGGTACTAATGCCTCAAATTGTTAAATTATTGACTGATAATGGTACAAAACTTAGATTGTGATTATTGAAGATTATAAAAAGATGGTTGATTTTGATTATTATTGCTTAATAGTAGTGATTGTTTTTATAATTCTGTACAATACGTAACTTGGGTTTTTTTATTGGTTTTTCTCATTATTTTATAAAGATTTTTGTGCTTATTGGAGAACTTTCGTAACACTAACAGGGTGTATAAATTGCAGGTTCAATATTGCATTTTTAAATTAATTTTAAATAGAAAATTGAACGATTTTCATAGAATTATGTACTAATTCTATAATAATTGCTATAATACAAAGTGCAATTAAAACTTTTTTAAAAGTAAATTTTAAGATTTTAAAGAAAAATAATGTTGTGATATTCCTCTGGTAAAACCGAAAAATTTTAATACGCGGTATTTTTTAATTTTGTACATAATTCTTTGAAAAATCAAAATTATGAAGAGATAAATCAATTTTGCTGTAGAAATTGTATGTAGGATGATGTTTCAATGTAATATAATATTAGAAATATATTAATGTTAATTATTGCATCAAATCAATATCTATTTATATTTTCCTGTTAAAATCCAATAAGAAATCAGAAGATTAACAAAATATTGAAAATGACGTAAGTCGTGAACCAAACAAAGGAAAATACCGGTTCGCCACAATCGAAAATAGCACCGAATCATCTAAACCGCAAATTTTATTTCATTTTAGACTCAAGTAAAGAAAATTCCATATGGTGATGAGACTGCAGGAATGAGGTACGTGACCGCTGTTCCGACACCTTGTTGCCGAGGACGCAAACAGTAGCGTTGCTTTAACACTCGATAGGACCTAAATCTTGGTAATTCAATTAATTTAATTCTAGGTTTGAAGGAGCAAACTCGTTTTAATCTCTGATCGTTTGCATCATCAGACAAAGAATGGGCCAGGTGGAATACCCGAATTGTTGACTGACTAATGGAATAAATTTAGAAAACAAATAAACAGTCGTTAATGCGATGTTTTTATAAATAAATTTAATTAAATGGAAAGATATTAGATCATCAAAATATAATAAAGTTTGAAAAGTCCTGTCCTTTGTATTCATTTATAAAACTTGTTTTCCTTTCCCAGAACTTGTATTGTGTTAATAAACACCCGTCATTATTATTGTTGTTGTCTTTAGTAATTTGTCGATACCTCCCACTATTTTAAATCAATTGTTGCTCTTCAAGAATATTCAATCAGTTCACATGGATTTTTTCTGAATGTTTTTTGCTTGAATTATAGATTCCTGGTCTGATTTTCTCGATATGTTATTGCATAACAGACAATCTTCTATTAACTGTTTAACAAATCCGTGAAGAATACAAAAAAAATAAAAAACGCCAACAAAGTGGGGAGAAATTTTTCTACTTAACTTAAACACATCGACTCATCAACAATAGAATTTCAAGTTTTTGAAGCTGTAGTGTTGTGCATACATTGTCGAGAAACCATGAAAGTGTTGTACTGTTTCGCAATTTTAGTGTTGGCCAATTCAGTTTTTGGTTGTGAGTTTTCAGCGATTCCCACCCGAGATTCTGACTAATTTTCGACGATTCCAGGGGCCGGTGAATACATTCCCAGATCGTACTACGTGATCGACCCCAACGGCCATCAATCCGATGTCGTCTACTTCCGAAGCAAACGAGACATTGAACAATTCCCATTGTTCAGAGTGAGAAGAAGCTCGACTTCAGCATCGGCACACGCTTCAGCTTCAGCCTCGGCCAGTTCAGGCGGCGGATTTTACGGAGACAACGGTAATTGAATTTCATTCTTTTAGTTGTTTCTATATTAGTGCATTATTGTAAATTTAGATTTTGTTCCATCATTTGATAATCTTCCTTTTCCAAATATTCTTGGCCGTATAGGCGGTTTTGGTGGTCCTGGTGGCGCCGGTGGCCAGGCCTTCTCCAGCTCAAGTAGCTCAGGAAATGGATACGGCAGCGGTACTGGATATTCGAGCGGGGGTGCTGGTGGTAGCGGACCTGGTGGATATAAAGGGTAAGTCCTCGATTAATTCGTTAATTCGGCAAATTAGTGTGTAAATATTGGAAATGTACGGGTGACCTCGACTGGATTCGATGAGTAAACTATCACCGTTGAAGGTTAAATTTATATTCATATTTAATGGAAAACCCATTAGAGATTACCAAGCAAAACAAGCATATAATTAATCGGGTTTTTTCTTAAAATTTCAGACCGATTCTATTCCAACGTTTCGGCGAAACTGAAGGTAGTGGAATTCAAGTAAGCGGCAGCGCCGAGGGACCGCACGGAGCCTTCAGCTCCACTTCATCCTCTTCAAAAGACGGTAAAGTCAGCTATTCTGTACAATCTGGTAAATATTAGGATATTAGGAAATTGTCATGAATTTTTCGGAAACGATTAAATAAACAATGATTTTAAAGAAACAATATAAAGTTTTATTGTGGTAATTCCATCGAGATAAGTTAAAGCAAGAGAACTTGACACGATTCTGTTAGAGAGGACGGTGTACTGCTGCCAAAAACAACAAAAAATTGAAAACACTTGACTCTAGTACAGGCACTAGAGACAATTTTATTTAAAAATAATAATAATAGAAAAATACTATAGCAAAAATTATTTAACTTTTTGTTTGTTTCTCAAAGTTTTGTTAGTATTTTGATCAACTTCCGGCAAATCGGATTCGTCATGGGTCTTTTTATTCTTCTTTGATTTGTCTTTCTTTTGCGATTTCGATTTCGGCAAGACCGTATAACCTTTACTTTCACGCGAACGGGCAATCTCCTGACTAATAACATTGAATGACAAATACCTATAAGAGAATTTAAAATCAATAAAACTAATTAAAATTAAAATACAACGATTATACATTTGCAAGCCGAGAATTCCAACCAAAACAGCTAAACGGATTGGTAAAATATTGAAAAGACCAGCTTGAATGTCGAGTTCTTGGTGTTCACTTAAAGCCAAACCGTACCATAATGTTAAAACCGACAAAACAATCGTACAAATACGGGCTAAAATATGGACTGCATTCGATACTAATCGAGTCACTACAAATACCATCAATTAGTTTAAAATTTTGTTAAATTCTCTACAAGATTACCTTTAGTGTATTTCTCATCTTTATCAACAGTTTCGATAACTTGAGAGGCATGGTAGATCAATTCGGAAAAATGATGCAAAAATAACAAAGTCACCAAAAGACGGTTGAAACTGTAAATTTCGCAAATTTACTATAAACATCACTATAATAAGAATTATTCTACTTTAAGAAGTATGGAATAGCAACTACAATCAAACTTGCAATACTTGCTACAGCTTTACTCATGTATTCTTCACGTTTTACCCGTTGGAAATACAATTCAGGCAATTCATGTAAACTGTAAGCTAATTGGATGATAATGTAAAGTTTTAAAATAAATGGCATCGGTGCTGGATAATCAGACCATAAACGCGCCACTTCCGGTATAAAATACTCTTTAATTATAATATCAGCAGCCCAAAATGTTGATACTAAATAGAATAGCGATAATTGTCCACTATTTGAAAATATTGCCAATTTTGATTTGGATAGGTGGAGTTTCTTTGAGATTTTCTACAAATTAACGGAATTAACAACAAGACAAATTTGTATTCGAAATAGTTTACATCTAGGCCGTATTCTTGGATAATAGCATGGATAACAATGCAGATTAACGTATAGAAGAATACCGCCGCCCAATCTTTAATACCAGGATTGTATAGCGGTACTTCCGCGGCTTCGGTAATGTTGTGTTGTAACGCAACAAAGATTGAGGCAAACGGTGATGTTACCTACAACATATGTTAATAAAAAGGATTAGAAATTTTGATTTTATTTCGGCAAAACATCAATTACCTGCACCATTACACCGATAACCAAGACCAAAGCAATACAGGAGACAATATCGGCATGATTTTGTATCATAAATTCATGACTTAGAATCGGATGACTCTTATTGGAAGTCTTCCTAACTGGCTTCACCATATTTGTACAATTCCTGAAATTAATCGATTAAATTTACGAGAAATATCGATTTTCTGTCACCAGCTAGACGAATCGATTGAACAAATTCAATATACCTGTTTTGTTGTTGTAAATTACCGCAAAACCTAGGACCGCAGTTCAAATCCGGGCTGACACAGCTGGTTGTATAAATGAATGAACGTGTAACGTAATCAATTCTGTTGTGTATTTAAAAAATTACAAGAGAAAGTAGTAGGAGGGACTCACAAAATCGTACACGTTGTCAACTTTTATCGTCGACGTCGATAAACTTTACGTAAACAGAAAAACAGTTTTTGACAGATAGGTTATGGTGATTAATTGTAGCTCTGATTGGACTAGTCATTGAAATTAATTTAAATTTATAAATTTAATTCACAATACTAGTACAATATAATTAGTGGCAACTGAAAAAAATGTTAAGTAGAGAACACATATTGGTTTAAGCTTTTAATATGTTAATTGATATAATTAGAAATATTTCTCACTTAAGTTGGTAGCTATGAATTTTGAAAATTTGGCTTCTAATCGTAGCTCACAGTTTGATGTTATTATACTGGATGTCTCAATCAAGACTGGGTCTCATATTTTATCGGCGAATTAGTTCTGTTTTAAACAAAGATTTTACCAAAAATAATCTAATTATGCCCTTATATTACTCTATTTTCGTTTTCCAATGTTTAAATTGTACAAACGGTGCATTGAATGGTTGATAATAATTGATAATGGTAAAATTTATCGAACAAAAATATTGCTTCAATATAATAATGAATTTTCAAATATAAATTAAATAATTATATTACGACAGTGAAGATAATAAATAAAGAATTTTTATAGAGAATAATTGAAATTTTTACTTTTATCAGATAATCAAGCTACTTTCACTCAATCTAATTTTCTAATTACGTATTTATTTAATCTTACAAAAAAAGAAATCGCACTTTATACAGTTTTATTCAAATTCACTTAGATAAGCATATTTTTGATAATTTCGGATAGCAATGGAAAAATATGATAAAAAAATTAGCAACGTAGAAACTCCTTGACTTTCAATGATAACATAAAAAATACTAATTGCCTTATTGTTATTTAAAACTTGAGCAAAATTCTTTGATAAGCTTATCGTCAATTAAAAAGTCAAAAATTCAAGAATATTCAAATTTTATTGATCAAAACTTGCAAATTACAATAAAATTATTGGGAATGATCAAGAATCTCATTATAAAGATATAAATTAATTGTTGGTAGTTTTCCTTTTAAAAAAACTACATTTTTACATTGGTTACAACAAATTGAGAATTTTACATAAATGCTGATTTCTTATACAATTAATCTAATCAATTTTTTACATGAGAATTATAACAAAAATTCAAAACCGAGAAGAAAATAGAACAGATTACATTACAGCAAAACCATTTTGTACAAATTATTGTCGAATAAAGATAACAGAAATTACAAACAGAGGAGTTGTTCTGTTGAAGATATCACTTGATTTACAAATATGTTGTTGTTATTATTATGCCATACGGATGGTTTGAATGATTTGGAAAATAGCTGACCCACATACTACAAATATAAAAAGTGCCAACAGCCACGGTCCTACTGGTGATTGTTCGCTCTGTTGTTTCTAGAAACACAATTTATTATTAATAGATAGATAATGGATAATATAAAAAAGCACAATATGTTTGAGACTTACAGTAGATTTTGGTACGTTTCCACGTAGAACAACATTCCGGCTGGCTTTCTCATTGGCTACACGCATCCGTTGTTTTGGGGCCATTATTTCGTATTATTTTATTGAAAATAAACAAGAATTGATAACAAAATTAATAAAAAAAGTGTACACGACTCTTCCGAGACACGTCCACAAACGACGGGATCTGGTCGTAAAGTGGAATAAAATCGAGATTGTTCTGACGTTTGACACGTCCACTTATTTGTTATTTATTCGTGACGTCACCATAACAAACTGAATGCCGCGTCGAAAGACATCTATTTCGAATAATTGTTGAATAGATAAAAACTAAACGACAATTTTAACATAAAATAGTTATTTTCTATAACATTTCTAGGATTTGCTGCAATTTAGGTAAAATTAAGACACTAGTTTTGAGAGCTACAAATAGATGATGTTCATTTTGTAATGCTGATCCTTTTGAATTGTACTATTTTACGCTGTTGTCAGATGTATTATATTTTTGACGAATTTACTGAATTGTACTATTACACAAAATTCAGTTTCCAATTTTTTGAAATTTAAATCTATATTTTCACATTCTAGAATTGTAATGATCTATTATCTTGTAGGCGTGAAGAATGTCGCCCCATTTAGTGTTATAAATTATTTATTTACTGATTGAAAAGACGATTTTCTTTGCACATTTCAACTAGTTGGTTTATAAACCGAAATTTGTAAGCCTTAGGCGAGAATTAAAACTAAATAATATTAATTTAATAGAAGAGACATTGATATAGCTTTAGAAAAAATATAGAAATCTTACACTTCTGAGTAAATTTTTCGAGGAAATTTGATAATTGCCGAAATAAATTGAATTTTATTTTACAGATGTAAAACGGCTTAAATAATATTCAAGTAAAATGAGAATTAGTTAAAACAACCCTTGAAAACATTAAAAAATTGAAATCTGTCAAATAAATACAAATTTACTGATTCTTGCATTTAGAGCCGGCAACACTGCAAATATAGCCATCGAAACTGAATTCCCCAAAATTTGTTTTATGTGTTTATCTCTTTCTAATACTTTAGAATTATATTTGCTATCTTTGTTGTTAGTCATACATCAGTTTTGACAGTTTAAATTTTAACAATCCCCAATGAGGTACATAGAATGCGCATCCCCTATATTTGTATAAGACCTATTTGGTCGTCATATGGAGAAATTTTGACAGTTAGACCTCACTCTCTCTAACTTACGAGTGTGTCGTTCAATAGGGACCTCCTTTTC